>VKON01002976.1:118216-132589 GCA_009741485.1 Malurus cyaneus samueli | reverse complement strand
TCCGATGATTACAGAGGACAAGTGGCTCTGCCCTCCGGGCCAGAAAAGCCCCATTTCCTCAGCCCAGGCTCTCGCAGGGCACAAACCGCTGTCCCCATGGCCAGGTGGCCGTGGCACGGATGGGACCCGTGCTGTGAATTCAACCCGGCCAGCAGAGCAGAGGGAATTCTAGCTCCTGGGAATGGCCGGAATTCGGGTGTCCCTGTCCCGCGGTGTCCGGGCTGGGCAGGTCCGGCTGTCCCCTGTGCCACCAGTCAGACCAGCCCGGGGTTCAGTGCCCGCTCCTCGCTGTCCCTGCTCTCCTCGGAGCACATTCCAGCCCCTCCCGAGGGGCTCGGGGCTCTAATTAAAGCCAGGAGCGCTCCCGGAGGAGCGGTTTGATGAGGAGCAGGGTGCCGGGCGGAAGGAAGGGGCCGGGGGCGCAGATGGGGCTGGGGGCTCCTCTCCTTTCAAGTGAGAGCTGAGCAGAAATCGAAGCTGAGCAGAAATCACCGCTGCAGGGGGATCAGAGTCACTCCCACACGTAAAACCGAGCTTTGTCCGTGCCAGAGCCTGGCTTTGCGGCAGGGCTGGGGCTCCGTGGGACTCCCCCGGGGTGGCTGCGCTGTCACCAGCCCCCTGTGACACCCACATGTCCCCCGCGGTGGCCCTGGGGTGGCACCCGTGGCTTTGCCGGGAGTTGGGACTGGCTCAGGGTGGCACCCGTGGCTTTGCCGGGAGTTGGGACTGGCTCAGGGTGGCACCCGTGGCTTTGCTGGGAGTTGGGACTGGCTCAGGGTGGCACCCGTGGCTTTGCTGGGAGTTGGGACTGGCTCAGGGTGGCACCCGTGGCTTTGCTGGGAGTTGGGACTGGTCCAGAGCGATCCCAGCGCTTCTCCCGACGCCACAGCAGCCGCCTGCTCCTCCCGGGGCAGCGACAGCCGCCAACTGTTGCTGTTTCTCACGCTGATTTTTAGCTCCGTCCTTTCCTAAGTCCCCTTGGAGCCCCGTGAGTGCCCCGGAGATGAAAGCGGACCCTGCCGGGGGTGTTTTTGTGCGGCTGCAGGAGGGGCTGGGGCCGCTGGAAGCGCAGCTGCCGGTGCCACGCTGGGCTGCTCGGAGGGGCTGCTGCTCCTCCCGGGCTCACCGGACACGGGACCGTGTCTCAGCGCTGCTTTCTGCCCACTCGGCAAACTTTGGAAGGGTCTCTGCTCTCACAGCGCACTCCTTCACCTCCTTTTCCCCCTTTTTTCCACCCAATTTCTCTTCCCCCAAGGGTGCTCCTGCAGCCTGGGGCTGATTTATCCCGGTAAGCGCTGCACGATGCCGCCCATCACCTTCCAGGACCTGCCCCTCAACATCTACATGGTCATTTTCGGCACCGGCATCTTCATCTTCGTGCTCAGCCTCATTTTCTGCTGCTACTTCATCAGGTGAGCCGCATCGGGGGCTCCGTGACCCCGGGCATTCCCGGATCCCGTTGTTTTATCGCAAAAAAACGGGGACAGAGCCCCGGAGCAGCGCAGGAAGCGCAGGAAGGGGCTCTTTTTTTTTTTTCACGAAAAACCGGGGACCATGGTGTCGGGAGGGAGGATGTGCCTTTCCCTGCTCGGGGAGCGCTATTTTTAACCCCGCAAAGCCGAGGCAGCAGCTGCTGCTCCTGTAGGTCGGGCTCAGCCGTGCCCCGGCGGATGTCCCGGCTCCGCCGATGTCCCTCAGGCGTTTTTTGGGGCGGTGGGAGCGCAATTTGGGGCCGGGGTTGGAGGAGAAGCTCGGTTTGGAGGCGGCCCGTCCCGTGCCCATCCCCGGGAATCTGTGCCAGCCGCTGTTCCCCGGCCAAGGTCGCTGGAAATTCAGCGCTTCCTGCCCTGCGAACGACTTCCCAAAATAAACAATCGCCGCTGCCAGCCCGCAGCGCTGCCGTGCCCACTCCCAGCTCGGTCCGGGCACCCTCAGAGCCGCGGATCCCAAATCCCGGGCGGGAGGAGCGCGTTCCGCTCCATTTCAGGCGCCTCCCGAGTGGTTTTGGGTGTAAAAGTGACTTTTTTGTGCCTCTCCCCAGCAAGCTGCGGCACCAAGCGCAGAGCGAGCGCTTCGGCTACAAGGAGGTAAAGCCGGGGGTTGTTCCTGGAGCGGTTTGGGATGAGCAGGGGTGGGACGGGATCGCTCGGGCTGAACCCGCCCCTGCCCCGCTCCTTTCAGCTCTTCTCGGGGTGAAATCCTTCCCAGTGTTAAATCCTCCCGCTCCTTCTCTCCCTCAGGTGGTTTTGAAAGGCGATGCCCGGAGGCTGAACGTGCACGGGGTGAGCGGGACCGTCCGTAGCTCGGGATGGAGCCGGGATTCACAGGGAAAAAACCTCGGGAAACGTCCCGGTGTTCGGGAGAAACGTCAGGACAGGATGGGGACGCGATCTGGGGAGATGTCGGCACGGATCGGGAGGGAAATCCTTCTGGGTGAAACTGAACTTGGGGATTGGCCCATCTTCTGGGGGTGATTTGGAACTGAATCCTCTATGGGGTGATTTTGGGAACTGAATCCTCCTATTGGGGTGATTTGGGACTGAAACCCTCTATGGGGGTGGATTTCGGGGAACTGAAATCTCTTGGGGTGATTTGGGACTGAAATCCTCTGGCGAGGTGATTTGGGAACTAATATCTTCTGGGGTGATTGGTGATCCCTCTTTGGTTTGGGATATGAAATCTCCTGTGGTGGTTAAGTCTCTGGTTTGAATGATCCATTCTGGGGGTGATTTGGGAACTGAAATCCCTCCTGGGGGTGATTTGGGAACTGAAATCCCTCCCTGGGGGTGATTTGGGAACTGAAATCCCTCCCTGGGGGTGGTTTGGGAACTGACCTCCTGGGGGTGATTTGGGAACTGAATCCTCCCTGGGGGTGTTTGGGAACTGAAATCCTTTTCCTGGGGTGATTTGGGAACTGAAATCCTCCTCTTGGGTGATTGTTGGACTGAATCCCCTGTGAGGGTGATTTTGGAAAATGAAATCCTCCCTGGGTGATTTGGGAACTGAATCCTCCCTGGATGGCTGATCTCCTGGGGGAAGCTGAAATCCCTCCTGAGCTTCGTTTGGCAGCTGGGCTGAACTCCCGGCTGGAAACACCCGGGATTTCCCGAGCCGCGGCATTTTTTTGGCGAGTCCCGCGTGTTCACACCCGCCCTCAGGCTCCGTCTCACCTCCCACAGCAGACCTGCGCCGTCTGCCTGGAGGATTTTCGGATGAAGGAGGAGCTGGGGGTGCTGCCGTGCCAGCACGCCTTCCACAGAAAGTGAGTGGGGCTGGCAGAGCGGGGCGGGGGCGAGGAATTCCTTTTGGGATCGGAGAATTCCAGTTCAGGAGTGGAGAATTCCCTTTTGGGAGCGGAGAATTCCAGTTCAGGAGTGGAGAATTCCCTTTGGAGCGGGAATTCGTTCAGAGTGGAGCTTCGGAGCAGAGAATTCCCATTTGACAGAGAATTCCCTTTCGGGAGCAGAGAATTCCCTTTCGGGAGTGGAGAATTCCCTTTCGGGATCGGGAATTGCTGTTCAGGAGCGGAGAATTCCCATTTGGGAGTGGAGAATTCCCATTTGGGATCGGGGAATTCCCATTTGGGAGCAGAGATTTTCCTTTTGGGAGAGGAGAATTCCCGTTTGGGATCGGGGAATTCTCTTTCAGGATCAGGAAATTCCCATTCGGGATTGGGGATTGCTGTTCGGGAGCGGAGAGTTCCCTTTCAGGAGCAGAGAATTCCCATTTGGGAGTGGAGAATTCCCTTTCGGGAGCAGAGAATTCCCATTTGGGAGTGGAGAATTCCCTTTTGGGAGTGAGAGAATTCCCTTTTGAGGAGTGGAGAATTCCCTTTTGGGAGTGGAGAATTCCCTTTTGGAGAGTGGAGAATTCCCTTTTCGGGAGTGGAGAATTCCTTTGGGAGTGGAGAATTCCCATTCTTGGGAGTGGAGAATTCCCTTTTGGGAGGGAGAATTCCCTTTTGGGAGTGGAGAATTCCCTTTTCGGGATGGAGAATTGCCTTGTTGGGAGTGGAGAATTCCCGGGATCATTGCTGCTCGGGAGTGGAGAATTCCCTGGGTAATTCCCTGGATGGAGAATCCCTTAGGAGAATTTGGATGGGATTCCTTGGTGGATCCCTGGGATGGAAATCTTTGGGAGTGGAGAATTCCCACATTGCCGCCCGCAGGTGCCTGCTGAAGTGGCTGGAGGTTCGCTGCGTGTGCCCCATGTGTAACAAACCCATGGCGGGGCCGTGGGACAGCCCCGTGCCGGCATCGGGACCCTCCTGGACGAGCTGGTGTGACCGGTCCCGCTCCACACCCTGCGGAATACAGCGGGATCCATTGGGATTTGTCGGGATCCATCGGGATTTGTCGGGATTCCAGCAGATCTTATCAGGATCCATCGGGATCTGTCACGATACTGCGGCTCCACACGCCCAGCATGGCCCACCCCGCCTGCCCGGGCTCCATCTGGAAGATATGATTCGTGGTTTGGTTTCATGTTTTTTTGGGTATGGTTTCCCGTGGTTAGGTTCGCTGGGATTTTGAGGTTTCCCAGCTGGGATTTTGAGGTTTCCCAGCTGGGATTTTGAGGTTTCCCGGTTGGGATTTTGAGGTTTCCCAGCTGGGATTTTGAGGTTTCCCAGCTGGGATTTTGAGGTTTCCCAGCTGGGATTTTGAGGTTTCCCAGCGGATTAGCCGGTTGGGATTTTGACCCGGTTGGATTTTGGGGTTCCCACGCGGTTTGCTGGGATGGGTTCCGTAGGTTTTGGTTCCCAGCGGATTTGAGTCGTGGATTTTTGGTTTCCCGGTTGGGATTTTAGTGCTGGTTTCTGGATTTGGAGCTATCCGTTGGGATTTTGAGGTTTCCCAGCTGGGATTTTGAGGTTTCCCAGCTGGGATTTTGAGGTTTCCCAGCTGGGATTTTGAGGTTTCCCAGCTGGGATTTTGAGGTTTCCCAGCTGGGATTTTGAGGTTCCCAGTTGGGATTTTGGGGTTCCCAGCTGGGATTTTGGGATTTCCCGGTTGGGATTTTGAGGTTTCCCAGCTGGGATTTTGAGGTTTCCCAGCTGGGATTTTGAGGTTTCCCAGCTGGGATTTTGAGGTTTCCCAGCTGGGATTTTGAGGTTTCCCTAGTGGGATTTTGGGTTTCCCAGCTGGGATTTTGAGGTTTCCCGGTTGGGATTTTGAGGTTTCCCGAGCCTGGGATTTTGAGGTTTCCCCGCTGGGATTTTGGGTTTCCCAGCTGGGATTTTGAGGTTTCCCGAGTGGGATTTTGGGGTTTCCCAGCTGGGATTTTGAGGTTTCCCAGCTGGGATTTTGAGGTTTCCCAGCTGGGATTTTGAGGTTTCCCAGCTGGGATTTTGAGGTTTCCCAGCTGGGATTTTGAGGTTTCCCAGCTGGGATTTTGAGGTTTCCCAGCTGGGATTTTGAGGTTTCCCAGCTGGGATTTTTGAGGTTTCCCAGCTGGGATTTTGGGGTTTCCCGGTTGGGATTTTGGGGTTTCCCAGCTGGGATTTTGAGGTTTCCCGGTTGGGATTTTGAGGTTTCCCGGTTGGGATTTTGGGGTTTCCCGGTTGGGATTTTGGGGTTTCCCGGCTGGGATTTTGGGGTTTCCCTGTTGGGATTTTGGGTTCCTTTGGGATTTTGGAGTTTCCGGTTGGGATTTTGAGGTTTCCCGGTTGGGATTTTCCCCGCGGGCGATGGCTCGGTTTGGGATTTGCCGGGGACACCCGGGTTCCCTGCGGGAAGTTTGAGCCCAGGTGCGGCGAAGGGGTCTGTCCTCCCCCCCGATCCCCCTTTGCTGCACAGAGTTATTTTTGTATCCCCTCAGGATCCCCGTGGGGCAGAGGGATTGTACAGTTTTGTGTAAAAAAAAGGATTAAATGGATGATTTTGTAGCCCGTCTGAGCTGTGGGTGTGGCAGGGGCGGGTCCAAAAAGGCCCCGGGGGGATGCTGAGCCCCCGAGGAGGGGACACTGCTGGCTGTGACACTTTAATGGGGTGACAGATCACCCAAACTGCCCAATTTAGCCCCAAAACTGCAGGGTCAGGACCCCCCAAGCTGTGCCCACATCGGGGTGCACCCCCTGAACTCACCCGTTTGCACTGGCTGGTGACACACCCGGGAGAGCGTGACGTCAGCAGTGACATCACAGCCGCACGCAGCGCAGGAGCTGTGAACGCGCACCCGTTTGGCTTTTTCCATTGATTTTCCACATGGAAAATACCGATGACGTCACAATTGTGTCACCGGACTGATCACCACGCACTGCACAAAATACGGGAGTGACGTCACAACTGTGTCACTGGACCCATCACCAGACACTACACAAGACGCGGGAATGACGTCATAATTGCGTCACCGGACTGATCACCAGGCACTACAGAAAACACAGGGGTGACGTCACAGAGACACCCCAGATACAGAAGACACAGGAGTGATGTCACAGCGATACCCCTAAGTATGACATCACAATTGTGTTACTGGGCCGATCACCACGCACTGCACAAAACACGGGAGTGACGTCACAATTGTGTCACCAGACCCATCACCATGCACTGCACAAAGCATGGGAGTGACGTCACAGAGCACCCCTCATACTCCTCCACGACTCCATTTGTGTGCGATTTCTTTATTCACACATATGAGAGAAAATTACGTCATCTACCAGGTAAGATTTGTTTTTTTACACAGTCTACAAAAAGTGACGTCATGGTGACGTCAGGACCCCCCGGCGGTCAGATGGGACTGTGCAATGTCGTAACGAAAGGGCGCACACGTCACGCAGCCGCGTGCCGCTCCCATTCATCATTTCCAAGAACCGGAAGGATCGCGGGAAAATTTCCCGCGCCGGGACCCATGGCCGTGTCACTGCTATCTAAGTCACGGCGATGTCACTGTCCTCATTCGGCTCTTTCACTCCCGTTCCATCCCCTCCGTGCCACCGACCACCGCTCTCCCGTCCCGGCTCCCGCTCTCTGCCCCTCCCGGCCGCTCTTCCCCTCACGGCCGTGGTTAATTAGCTATGGTAATTTATTCACACAACGCCACGCCTCCTTTGCCATCGGCTTTACGGCAAAGGGGTGCTTTGCGACAGTTCGCGCGCGTGGGGCGGCTGCGGTGAGGGGAGCGGGGGTGCTCGGGGGTCTCTGAGGTGTCCCGGGTGTCTCTGAGGGGTCCCGGGGATCTTTGGGGGGTCCCGGGTGTTTCTGAGGGGTCCCGGGAGTCTCTGAGGGGTCCCGGGGATTGGGGTCCGTGCTGAGGGTCTCGGGGTCTCTGAGGTGGTCCGGGGTCTCTGAGGGGTCCCGGGGGTCTCTGAGGTTGCCGGGTGTCTCTGAGGTGTCCCGGGGGTTTTCTGAGGGGTCCCCGCTCCCCGCGGGGCGCTGCCGCCTCCAGCGATGTGTCTTTAGCGGGATTTTCAGCGGGGATTTCTCTCCGCGGCTCTATCAAGCCATGGATGTCAGCCCTCAGCGGGATCCCGGGCAGCCGCAGCCGCCGCCCGCCGCCCCCTCGGCCGAGCAGGTGCTGCTGCAGGCGCGGCTGGACGACTGTCCGAGGGCCGGCAGCGCTCCGGGACCTGTTGCGCTCTGCTGGAAGCGGCGGATCCCGCTGGCTCCTGGGCTCGGGCCAGCCCCGGAGCGCTGGGTGGAGCTGGCGGCGGCTCTGGGCGGCTTGGCGGCCCCTCCGCGCCGGGAGCAGGACGGAGCCGAGCTCCCCGGAACGGACACCGCGCTGGCCGCCGTGGCGGAGCGGGCACAGCACGTTGGCACCGCGTTCCTGCTCCTCCTCAAGAAGATGGAAGCTGCTGAAAGTCGGGAATCGCCGGGCACGGCCGCGGTGCTGCGCAGGGTGCTGGGACACGCGTACATCTTCGCTGTCACACACAAGGACGAGCGGCCCTGGAGCACGGCGAGGACTCGGGAAGTGGCTCAGGAGCTGCTGGAGAGGCTGGTCCAGGCTGCGGGCTGCGGCTCTGTGGAGGAATTCCTGCGGGGAAAGGAGGGGGATGAGGAAGGAAGGTTTGGAGCGGTGATGGGGCTCCTGAAGCAGGAGTTAACCAAGTGAGTGGGAAGGGGAGCGGGGTGTGGTTGGAGGGTTTCTGAGTAGGAAATACTTTGGGAAACGGAGTTCAGTTTCACAGGATGATAAATGCGGGGCTGGGAGCTTTACAAATGCCCAGCAGTGGGAGGTGTAGGGGTGACTGTCAGAGTTTGCTGCCACCAGGAAATGAGGATTCCGAGTCCCAGCGTTCCCTGAGCTGTGTTTGTGTCTCCAGAGACACCTGGAAGTGTAACCCGGCCTCCAAACACGTGTTCTCCTGGACTCTGCTGCGCGTCAGCCGGCCCTGGCTGTGCCCTCACCTGGAGCGGGTGCTGCCGCCCGCGCTGCTCYTCTCCGATGATTTCCAGGAGGAGAACAAAGTGCTGGGCGTGCGCTGCCTGCAYCACATCGTGCTCAACGTGGTGAGCGAGGGCAGGGCTTGGCTGCTGGGTGAAGGGTCAGTCACAGAATGTCCGGCTGGGAAGGGACCCCCAAGGATCAGAGTGCAGCCCCTGGCCTTGCACAGACACCCCAAATTCCCTGGGGAGCCTGGGCAGTGCCAGCACCCTCTGGGGACAGAAGAACCTTTCCCTGAACCCCAGCCTGACCCTGCCCTGGCCCAGCTCCAGCGGAGGTGGGTGGCTCAAACCCCTGTTAGGATTTTTGACTTCTTTTCCTGGTGCATGGCAGGGTTTAACTGCATTTACAGCATCTCCTGGCACTCGGGGTGTCACTGGTTTGGGAGGGAGGTGCTTTCCTTGGGTTTCAGCTCAATGTGCTCCCAGCAGTGACGTTCTGCTCTCTGTTGCTGCAGCCAGCTGCAGATCTGTGCCAGTTCAACAGAGCCCAGGTGGTGTTCCACGCCCTCTACAACCACCTCCACTCACGGGAGGCTGCTGTCATCCAGGTAGGACAGCTGGACCTGGTGTAACGTGCACTGGGGTCCTGCCAGCCCCACGGAGCTGGCAGCAGGAGGGGCTGAGGCTGTTCCTGTCAGGGTTCAGTCAGGCCATCCCCATCCCCAGCCCTGCCTGGAGGGGGAACAGGAGATTCCAGAGAAATTCCAGAGCAGAGGGGAGACCTATGGCCTCCCAGGCAGGCTGGGAGTGCTCAGCTCTTTGGATGAGCAGCAGCAGCCACGGGCAGTGCCAGGGATGGGGTTTCCTGTGTTTTGGACACAACTCGAGCAGGATTGCCCAGATTGTCATCTGTCCCCAAACCAGGCAGCGCTGCTGTGCCTGCTGGACCTGCTGCCCGTCCTGCAGCGATGCCAGCGGCACCAGGGCCACGGGAGAGCCACGGGCCCCTGGGACCAGGTGCTGCAGCTGCTGCTGACCCACATGGAGGGCGAGCATCAGCTGGCACTGCGCAGGGTCTACGCGGGGATCCTGCCCGCCTTCGTCTGCAGGTGAGAGACAGGGGCACCTGGGGACACTGCACAGCTTTGTCAGCAGGTGAGAGAGGGGACAGGGGCACCTGGGGACCCTGCACACCTTCCTGAGCCAGTGAGAGGGGACAGGGGCACCTGGGGACACTGCCTGCCTTCCTGAGCAGATGAGAACAGTGGCCCCACGGGGTGAGGCCCTGGCCTTGGCATCCAAGGGTACCCTCCCTCCTCAGGGTGTGTTTGTCTCTCCAGCCTCGGCATCCTCATAGTGAGGCACCTGAAGAGGCTGCAGAGAGTCATCCTGGGCTACCTGGAAGTGTCTGATGGCCCCAAGGAAGAGGCCAGGCTGGCAATCCTGGAGACSCTGCAGTGCACCATAGAGCACGCCTTGGCCACGCCTACCCTACTCTGTGGAGAGGGACACACACAAAAGCTGTCCTGAAATGCATTTCATTCTATCTTGAATGTTTTTCACTTTTAATCCCAAGTTACTGTTTTTGGGAGGAAAGAGCTGAATCCTAAAGGGAGAATTGGGCCAGGAGCACACGTCGCCAGTACTGCTTGGCTGAAAAACTTGGGCCAGAATTAAGCTGGCTGTATATGAATCCAGCTTGTGGCCTGTCCAAACAGCAGGGTTTAAATTAAATCATGTGGGGGAAAGCCCTGTGCTGTGGATTGGGCTGTCACCCACAGCATTCCTGACACCCCACCCCAAGGTTCCCAAGTGCCCAGGGCCGCACCCTGACACTAACCGCACTCCCGGTCCCCAGGTGCCCAGGGCTGTCCACTGTTCTGTGCAACCCTGCTACACAATGTGCCACCTGGCAAGCAATGCCACCTCCCAGCCAGCCCTGAGCAGCTCTCAGCGTTAACGGCTTTGGGAATGTTCCTTCCCTTGCAGGATGCCCTGCAGGCTCCCACGTGCTCCTCAAGGCCCTGTGACAGCGCTGGCTGTGAAGGACATTCACAGGAGCGGAGGGCCCATTGCGCAGACTGCATCAGAAGTCGCCCTGCGGACAGCAGCCCAGTGCCGTGCACTGCCTGGAACCTGTCCAGGGCCACGTCAGTAGCCCAAGGGCCCTCTTACTTCTCACCCCTCAGGGTTTTTCAATCCCCGCCCAGCATCAATAATGGATGGATAAATGATAACTATTGATGGGATCAATGTGTGCTTTGCCCCAGCACAGAGCTGGGGAGGGTGGGCAGCAGCAGAGCCCGAGTGCCCGGCCCTGGCAATGCTGCTTTTCTCATTGCAGGTGCTGCTGGAGGGGGTGCACAGCAGCTGTGAGGAGAACCGGGTGAGGGAATGCCTCAGGAAGGTGCAGGAGAGCTCCTGAGGTGCTGCCACCACTCCCTTTTGTACAGTAAAATCGTTATATTTATTCAAAGTTCTGTCGTTCTTGTCCCACCTTGAGCCCAACACCTCCCCCAGACACTCCCTGGGTCCTGTGGGGCTTCTCCAGCCTTGCAGGGAGCAGAAAAGCCCAGGAGCACAGTCAGGGCTGAGCGTTCTGTGGCTGCAGAGGAGCTGGGAGATCCTCCTTGGAGCTTCACAAACTCACTGCAACTGCCTGGGCTCGGCACAGAAACTGCTGCTCGTGGAGAAAATGTGGAGAGAACAAAAGCAGGAGTTCCTGAGGCACTGCACGGAGGTGGGAGGTGGATGAGAGATCCTGGAGTCACATCCTGGTGACAGGTCTGGAGTTGTGCCAGTCAGTACAAAATGGGGTCAGGGAAGCTTCAGGCTGCTTTTGTTTTGGTGCTTGGCTCTGTTTCCTCTTCGTACTCGATTTCAATGTAGGGACGTTTCCTCCTGGCTGGGCCCTTCAGGGGGGTTTTCCCTTTGGATTTGGAGTGGGAACCTTTCTTCTCTACTTCTACCTCCTCTTCCTGCTCCTCTTCACTGCTTGTCTCTAATTTATCCATGTCCTGAGGAAGAGTTGAGTAACAACGGTGATGTCAGAGCTTGTGTAACAAAACCTTTCCCCCATTCCATAATCCCTGGCTCCAGTTTCACTGCACCATTCCTGTCCACAACTCTGATTTTGCTGCCTCTTACCCATTCCAAGGCTGGGTAAGCTCAGCTTTAGTTTGTTTTGGTGCTTCACCTACCTCAAAGTCGCTGAGCTCGCTGTCTTCTGCTTCCACAAACTCCCTTTTATCCACATCCTGCAGGAAACAGAGGCAGGGATTGAGCACAGCAGTGGCACAAGAGCCACCAAGGCCACCACAGAAGCTTTTTCTGAGCTCTTCCCATGCAGCAGGCAGGGGCAGGGCTGGTGGAGCCATGGCTGAAGGCTTTACCTCCTCATCATCTTCATCCTCCCTCTCTGCATCCGACTCACTCTCGCTCTCTTCATCTTGCTGTTGGAGGGCCTTGTCAAAGGCGTGGATGGGGAAGTTGTAAATGTCTCCGTACTGAAAGGGAAATTGGGATTTTCCATGAGCCAGTGCAGGGCCAGGGGTTGGGATCAATGATCCCTGTGGGTCCCTCCCAGCTCAGGAGATTCCCTAAATCCATTTATCCACTCAGATCCCTGCAGCTCATCCACATCACACAGATCCACCTAAAATCCCTCAAAAAAACCGTGATCAGCTCCATATCCCCACTCAGCAGATGGGCAGTGGCTCCATCAGCCACCCCTGGTCACCCCCGTGGTCACCCCGTGGTCACCCCCATGGTCACCCCGTGTCCCTTACTGTCTCTTGAGGGTCAGTTTGCGGATGCGGATCAGGTACTGGGTGATTTTGGTGAATCTCTGCTTGCACTTGTGGCGGATGAAGCGGGGCCAGTAGATGAGGTTCTCATCGATCTCCTCCAGAGCCTTCTCGTAGTTTTTGCTCAGCAGCACCTGGGGGAGCAGGGCAAGGTTTGGGTGACACCGAAGTGACCTTTGGGAGGGGCTGTGTCCCTCTCAGAGTCACTGAATCATTAAGGAAAATCTTCAGGGTCATTAACTCTACCCTGTCCCTGTCCCTTTCCATGAGAAAACCCCTCCTGATGTCCACCCTGACCGTCCCCAGGCACAGCCTGATGTCCTGTCACCCTGGGGACACCGCAATGCCAATGCCTGACCACCCCTTCCATGAGAAAACCCCTCCTGATGTCCACCCTGACCGTCCCCAGGCACAGCCTGATGTCCTGTCACCCTGGGGACACCCTCCCTCCCTCTGAGGATGACACCAGAGCCACTGTCCCCACCGTGTCCCCGAGCTCACCCTCTCCCAGAGACGCCGTGGAAACGCCGCCCGCTCGATCGTCTTCATGTACAGGTAACAGCGCCCTGGGGACAGCAACAAACGCCACTGATGTCACCCCCTGGGCAGTGACAGGGACTCCAGACCCCCCTGAGCACCCCCTTTCCATGGGGACACCCTCCCACCTTTCTCCTCGCGGATTGTGGCGTACTGGCTGTTGGCCAGCGGGCAGGACGAGCGGTTGCACAGCCCCGTCAGGTTGTACTCGTTCCGGCAGAAATTCTGCGTTTTGGTGCTGGAAAAGAGGGGATGGGGATTAATGAGGAATGGGCAGGAAAATGTCACTGGTGTCCCAGCTCACCCCATCCTCTGACGTGAGCCCCTGGTGTGGCACAGGGGGGATATTGTGGGGTTTGAGGGGTATCCCCAGTGTGACCCTCCCGTTCCTTTCCCTGCTGGATCCCCCCCAAACCCCCTGGGCTCAGCGCACCCCGACCCCCCAAAACTCACGTCATCTTGTAGGAGCAGAACTGCCTGTTCCCCAGCATGCTCCAGACAACCTGCGGGGACAAACAGCGGGTGACACACAGCGACACCCCTCACCCGTGTCCCCGTGTCACCCCCCGGCCCCTGCACCCCCCGGTGCGGCTCTAACGGGGGACATCCCACAAACATTGGGGTTTTCTCTGTGTTTCCCCAGCGGGGTTCCCCAAGAAGCGCAGACGCTGCTGCCAAATCCCCATTTACACCCCCCCGCCCATCCGCGACACCCCCGGGCTGGGGACAGGGGACCCTCGGCCACGTGGGACGGACACGCCGCCGGGCCCCGCGGACACGGGCCCGAAAGAACGGTGGGACTCACATCGTCCGAATGCATGGTGGCGGTGACGGCGGTGACGGCGGTGACAGGGACGGGGACAGCGGTGGCAGTGACGGGGACAGCGGTGGCGGTGACAGCGGTGACTGACGGTGCTGGCGGGCCCGACCGCGCGCTTCAGGGCGCCGCCATTACCGGAAAGGGCGGGGTGCGCGAAGTCTCGCGAGAGCGGCAGGCTGAGAGCAGGGAGAAGGGCGGGAGTCACGAAGTCTCGCGAGAGCGGCGGGCTGAGGGCAGGGAGAAGGGCGGGACTCACGAAATCTCGCGAGATCGGCGGGCTGAGAGCAGGGAGAAGGGCGGGACTCACGAAGTCTCGCGAGAGCGGCGGGCTGAGGGCGGGACTCACGAAGTCTCGCGAGAGCGGCGGGCTGAGGGCAGGAGAAGGGCGGACTCACGAAGTCTCGCGAGAGCGGCGGGCTGAGGCAGGAGAAGGGCGGGGTGCCGAAGTCTCGCGAGAGCGGCGGGCTGAGGGCGGGAAGGAGGGCGGGAAGAAGGACGCGCTCCGTTGTCATGGCGGCGGTGCCGCCTCCCCTCAGAGCTCTGATCAAACAAACTCTGCTATAAACACACACTGAGGGGCCCTGAGCAATGCGTTTGGGACGGATGGGTTCATTCCGCACGCTGGAGCCGTGGGAAAACTGCGCATTCACTGCCAAAAACTTCCCTCAGAGCTTCCGAGACCCCCCGGCTGCAGCCCCTGAAATCCTCACATTAATTACAGTGATCTAAAACTAGCTTTCTTGACTGAGTCTAAACCTTATTCCCACCTCAGTTTATTAGAATTTTTCAAACGAATAATTTAATGCATGTTGGGAAGGACACCCTGAGTAGCACAGAATACAGCAAACTACACCAAGACAGAAATGAACCATTTTTAGAGTCC
>VKON01002976.1:105618-118191 GCA_009741485.1 Malurus cyaneus samueli | reverse complement strand
CGGGTGTTTCTGAGGGGTCCCGGGAGTCTCTGAGGGGTCCCGGGAGGTCTGTGAGGGATCTCGGGGCTCTCTGAGGTGTCCGGGGTCTCTGAGGGGTCCGGGGGTCTCTTGAGGTGTGCCGGGTGTCTCTGAGGTGTCCCGGGGGTTTTCTGAGGGGTCCCCGCTCCCCGCGGGGCGCTGCCGCCTCCAGCGATGTGTCTTTAGCGGGATTTTCAGCGGGGATTTCTCTCCGCGGCTCTAATCAAGCCATGGCATGTCAGCCCTCAGCGGGATCCCGGGCAGCCGCAGCCGCCGCCCGCCGCCCCCTCGGCCGAGCAGGTGCTGCTGCAGGCGCGCTGGAGACTGTACCGAGCGGCCGGCAGCGCTCCGGACCTGTTGCGCTCTGCTGGAAGCGGCGGATCCCGCTGGCTCCTGGGCTCGGCCAGCCCCGGTCGTGGGTAGCTGGCGGCGGCTCTGGGCGGCTTGGCGGCCCCTCCGCGCCGGGAGCAGGACGGAGCCGAGCTCCCCGGAACGGACACCGCGCTGGCCGCCGTGGCGGAGCGGGCACAGCACGTTGGCACCGCGTTCCTGCTCCTCCTCAAGAAGATGGAAGCTGCTGAAAGTCGGGAATCGCCGGGCACGGCCGCGGTGCTGCGCAGGGTGCTGGGACACGCGTACATCTTCGCTGTCACACACAAGGACGAGCGGCCCTGGAGCACGGCGAGGACTCGGGAAGTGGCTCAGGAGCTGCTGGAGAGGCTGGTCCAGGCTGCGGGCTGCGGCTCTGTGGAGGAATTCCTGCGGGGAAAGGAGGGGGATGAGGAAGGAAGGTTTGGAGCGGTGATGCGGCTCCTGAAGCAGGAGTTAACCAAGTGAGTTGGAAGGGGAGCGGGGTGTGGTTGGAGGGTTGCTGAGTAGGAAATACTTTGGGAAACGGAGTTGTTCACGGGATGATGAATGCGGGGCTGGGAGCTTTACAAATGCCCAGCAGTGGGAGGTGTAGGGGTGACTGTCAGAGTTTGCTGCCACCAGGAAATGAGGATTCTGAGTCCCAGTGTTCCCTGAGCTGTGTTTGTGTCTCCAGAGACACCTGGAAGTGTAACCCGGCCTCCAAACACGTGTTCTCCTGGACTCTGCTGCGCGTCAGCCGGCCCTGGCTGTGCCCTCACCTGGAGCGGGTGCTGCCGCCCGCGCTGCTCCTCTCCGATGATTTCCAGGAGGAGAACAAAGTGCTGGGCGTGCGCTGCCTGCACCACATCGTGCTCAACGTGGTGAGCGAGGGCAGGGCTTGGCTGCTGGGTGAAGGGTCAGTCACAGAATGTCCGGCTGGGAAGGGATCCACAAGGATCAGAGTGCAGCCCCTGGCCTTGCACAGACACCCCAAAATCCCTCCCTGTCCATCCCTGGCAGCGCTGTCCAAATGCTTCCTTGGAGCTCTGGAGCCTTCTGGACTCAGACCATTCCTGGGGAGCCTGGGCAGTGCAAGCACCCTCTGGGGACAGAAGAACCTTCCCTTGGAAACACAGCCTGACTGCCCTGCCCAGCTCCAGCGGAGGTGGGTGGCTCAAACCCCTGTTAGGATTTTTGACTTCTTTTCCTGGTGCATGGCAGGGTTTAACGACATTTACAGCAGCTCCTGGCACTCGAGGTGTCACTGGTTTGGGAGGGAGGTGCTTTCCTTGGGTTCTCGCCCCCCCCCCCCCCCCCCCCCCTGCTAATGTTCTCCCAGCAGTGACGTTCTGCTCTCTGTTGCTGCAGCCAGCTGCAGATCTGTGCCAGTTCAACAGAGCCCAGGTGGTGTTCCACGCCCTCTACAACCACCTCCACTCACGGGAGGCTGCTGTCATCCAGGTAGGACAGCTGGACCTGGTGTAACGTGCTCTGGGGTCCTGCCAGCCCCACGGAGCTGGCAGCAGGAGGGGCTGAGGCTGTTCCTGTCAGGGTTCAGTCAGGCCATCCCCATCCCCAGCCCTGCCTGGAGGGGGAACAGGGGATTCCAGAGAAATTCCAGAGCAGAAGGGAGACCTATGGCCTCCCAGGCAGGCTGGGAGTGCTCAGCTCTGTTGGGCGAGCAGCAGCATCCACGGGCAGTGCCAGGGATGGGATTTCCTGTGTTTTGGACACAACTCGAGCAGGATTGCCCAGATTGTCATCTGTCCCCAAACCAGGCAGCGCTGCTGTGCCTGCTGGACCTGCTGCCCGTCCTGCAGCGATGCCAGCGGCACCAGGGCCACGGGAGAGCCACGGGCCCCTGGGACCAGGTGCTGCAGCTGCTGCTGACCCACATGGAGGGCGAGCATCAGCTGGCACTGCGCAGGGTCTACGCGGGGATCCTGCCCGCCTTCGTCTGCAGGTGAGAGACAGGGGCACCTGGGGACACTGCCCACCTTCCTGAGCCAGTGAGAGGGGACAGGGGCACCTGGGGACACTGCACACCTTCCTGAGCCAGTGAGAGGGGACAGGGGCACCTGGGGACACTGCACACCTTCCTGTGCCAGTGAGAGGGGACAGGGGCACCTGGGGACACTGCACACCTTCCTGGCCAGTGAGAGGGGAGGCACTGGGACTGACATTCCATAGAGACAGGGGACAGACTGCACACCTCTCATAAGGACGGCTGGCATGCCACCTCTGCGGAGAGGGGAAGCACTGGGATGGCACAGCTTTTCAGCGGTGAGGAGGGGACAGGGGCACCTGGGGACCTGCACACCTTCCTGAGCCAGTGAGAGGGGATAGGGGCACCTGGGGACCCTGCACACCTTCCTAGCCAGTGAGAGGGACAGGGGCACTGGGGACACTGCCTGCCTTCCTGAGCAGATGAGAACAGTGGCCCCACGGGGTGAGGCCCTGGCCTTGGCATCCAAGGGTACCCTCCCTCCTCAGGGTGTGTTTGTCTCTCCAGCCTCGGCATCCTCATAGTGAGGCACCTGAAGAGGCTGCAGAGAGTCATCCTGGGCTACCTGGAAGTGTCTGATGGCCCCAAGGAAGAGGCCAGGCTGGCAATCCTGGAGACGCTGCAGTGCACCATAGAGCACGCCTGGCCCAGGTACCTCTCTGTGGGGAGGACACACACAAAAGCTGTCCTGAAATGCATATTTCATTGCTATCCTGAATGTTTTCACTTTCAAGTCCCAAAGTTACTGTTTCTGGAGGAAAAGAGCTTGAAATCCTAAGGGAGAATTTGGCCTCAGGAGCCATCACTGCCAGTACTGCTTGGCTGAAAAACCTGGGCCCAGAATTAAGCTGGGGCTTAATTAATCCAGCTTGTGCCTGTCCCAGAAGCAGCAGTGGTTATAAATTAAATCAGTGTGGGGAAAGCCCCCTGTGCTGGAATTGGCTGTCCCAGATTGACCCCAAGGTCCATTGCCAGCTGTCACCCACAGCATTCCTGACCACCCCAAGGTCCCAGGGCTTGTACCCCTGTCCTGTTCCCCCTGCCTGTGCCACCTGCGCAATGGCTGACCCCCAGCAGCCCTGCAGAGCTCTCAGGGTTAGGCTTTAGGATGTTCCTTCCCTTGCAGGATGCCCTGCAGGCTCCCCGTGCTCCTCAAGGCCCTGCTGAGGCTGCTGTGGGACGTTCACACGGAGCGGGGCCCCACGCCAGAGCCCATCAGAGCTGCCCTGCTGGACAGGGCCACCCAGTGCCTCATCCTGCTGGACCGCTGCTCCCAGGGCCACGTCAAGGTGAGCCCAAGGGTGAACCCTCTTCCTTCTCACCCCTGCAGGGTTTTCAATTTCCCCTGCCCAGCATCAATAATGGATGGATAAATGATAACTATTGATGGGATCAATGTGTGCTTTGCCCCAGCACAGAGCTGGGGAGGGTGGGCAGACAGAGCCGAGTGCCCGGCCCTGGCAATGCTGCTTTTCTCATTGCAGGTGCTGCTGGAGGGGGTGCACAGCAGCTGTGAGGAGAACCGAGTGAGGGAATGCCTCAGGAAGGTGCAGGAGAGCTCCTGAGGTGCTGCCACCACTCCCTTTTGTACAGTAAAATCGTTATATTTATTCAAAGTTCTGTCGTTCTTGTCCCACCTGTGAGCCCAACACCTCCCCCAGACACTCCCTGGGTCCTGTGGGGCTTCTCCAGCCTTGCAGGGAGCAGCAAAGCCCAGGAGCACAGTCAGGGCTGAGTGTTCTGTGGCTGCAGAGGAGCTGGGAGATCCTCCTTGGAGCTTCACAAACTCACTGCAACTGCCTGGGCTCGGCACAGAAACTGCTGCTCGTGGAGAAAACGTGTGGAGAGAACAAAAGCAGGAGTTCCTGAGGCACTGCACGGAGGTGGGAGGTGGATGAGAGATCCTGGAGTCACATCCTGGTGACAGGTCTGGAGTTGTGCCAGTCAGTACAAAATGGGGTCAGGGAAGCTTCAGGCTGCTTTTGTTTTGGTGCTTGGCTCTGTTTCCTCTTCGTACTCGATTTCAATGTAGGGACGTTCCTCCTGGCGGCCCTTCAGGGGGTTTCCCTTTGGATTTGGACTGGGCCTTTCTTCCTACTTCTACCTCCTCTTCCTGCCTCCTCCTTCACTGCTTGTCTCATTTATCCATGTCCTGAGGAAGAGTTGAGTAACAACGGTGATGTCAGAGCTTGTGTAACAAAACCTTTCCCCCATTCCATAATCCCTGGCTCCAGTTTCACTGCACCATTCCTGTCCACAACTCTGATTTTGCTGCCTCTTACCCATTCCAAGGCTGGGTAAGCTCAGCTTTAGTTTGTTTTGGTGCTTCACCTACCTCAAAGTCGCTGAGCTCGCTGTCTTCTGCTTCCACAAACTCCCTTTTATCCACATCCTGCAGGAAACAGAGGCAGGGATTGAGCAGCAGTGGCACAAGAGCCACCAAGGCCACCAAGAAGCTTTTTTGAGCTCCTTCCCATGCAGCAGGCGGGGCAGGGCTGGTGGAGCCATGCTGAAGGCTTTACCTCCTCATCATCTTCATCCTCCCTCTCTGCATCCGACTCGCTCTCGCTCTCTTCATCTTGCTGTTGGAGGGCCTTGTCAAATGCGTGGATGGGGAAGTTGTAAATGTCTCCGTACTGAAAGGGAAATTGGGATTTTCCATGAGCCACAGGTGGGAGATGGATTTTGGGGAGTGGGGGCACTGACAGGCAATGTCAGACTGAGGTGAACGTGTGGGATCAGCCCCTTCCCCAATCCTGACCCCACACTCCTGCACTGACAGCAGGGAGCCCTCATGGTTTGGGGTTCCCTGTGTTTTGGAGAGCTCTCATGGTTTGGGGTTCTCTGTGTTTTGGGAACCCCTCATGGTATGGAGTTCCCGTGTTTTGGGGAACCCTCATGGTTTGGAGTTCCCTGTGTTTTGGGAATCCCTCATGGTTTGGAGTTCCCTGTGTTTTGGGAACCCCTCGTGGTTTGGAGTTCCTCTCGTGTTTTGGAATCCTCATGGTTTGGGATCCGTGTTTTGGAACCTCGGTTGGAGTCCCTGTGTTTTGGGAATCCTCTGGTTTGTCCTGTGTTCTGGAATCTCATGTTGGAGTTCCGTGTTTATGGAGAGCTCTCATGGTTTGGGATTCCCTGTATTTTGGGGAGCCCTCCCTGTGTTTTGGGAACCCCTCATGGTATGAAGTTCTCTGTGTTTTGGGAACCCCTCATGGTATGAAGTTCCCTGTGTTTTGGGGTCCAGGCACCCCTCAGTGCCATCACAGGGACAGAGACTGCGCGCTCCGTGTGACCCTCACCGTGTCCTGTTTCAGCCTCTCCAGCAGCTCCTTCTCGATGGCATTGTCCAGCTGGGCAGCGATCAGAGCTTTCTCCTACAGAACACAGAGCAGCAGAGTGAGGCTGGGGGCAGCAGGGACAGAGGGGACAGCAGCAGTGGCAGCAGGTGACACCAGGGACACCCACTCCGCTGTTCTCGCCCTCCGATTTTCCTGCGCAGCGGCACGAGCTTCCTCCTGCAGGGAGACACAGTGCCTGGGAACCTGCCGGCCTCTGGCAGCAGCAGCCAGAGCTGCAGCATCCCAAACGTGCCTGGAACCTGGGAAATGTCCTGGGAGCACATCTGGAGCTGTTTGAGAGCGTCCTAAAGATGGGGAAGGGGCTGGAGGGGCCATGGGAGGAACAGCTGAGGGTGCTTGGAGCAGCTTCTGCTGAGGGGCAGCTCCATCTCTGCTGCCAGGGAATGGCTGGAGCTGTGCCAGGGGTTGGGATGGATTTTAGGGAAAGGTTCTTACCCCAACTGAGGGTGGTGGGTACTGAACAGGCTCCCCAGGGAATGATCACATTCCTGAAGCTCCAGGAGCATTTGGGCAGCGCTCCCAGGGATGCACAGGGTGGGACTTTGGGGTGTCTGTGCAGGGCCAGGGGTTGGGAATGATCCCTGGGTCCCCCCAGCTCAGGAGATTCCCTAAATCATTTATCCACTCAGATCCCTGCACTCATCCACATCACACAATCCACCTAAAATCCCTCAAAAAACCGTGATCAGCTCCATATCCCACTCAGCAGATGGGCAGTGGCTCCATCAGCCCACCCTGGTCACCCCCGTGGTCACCCGTGTCACCCCATGTCCCCCTGTCCCTTACTGTCTCTTGAGGGTCAGTTTCGGATGCGGATCAGTACTGGGTGATTTGGTGAATCTCTGCTTGCACTTGTGGCGGATGAAGCGGGCAGTAGATGAGGTTCTCATCGATCTCCTCCAGAGCCTTCTCGTAGTTTTTGCTCAGCAACCTGGAGGGAGCAGGGCAAGGTTTGGGTGACACCGAAGTGACCTTTGGGAGGGCTGTGTCCTCAGAGTCACTGAATCATTAAGGAAAAATCTTCAGGTCATTAACACCTGTCCTCATCCTGTCCCCTTTCTGAGACCTCCTAGTCCCTACACCTATTCTGTCAGGCACATGCATGCACCACCCAAAGAAACCCCTCCTGATGTCACCTGACGTCCCCAGGCACAGCCTGATGTCCTCCGGACACCCATCAATGCTGACCACCTTCATGAAAAACCCTCCTGACGTCCCCAGGCACAGCCTGATGCCTGTCACCCTGGGGACACCCTCCTCCCTCTGAGATGACCCAGAGCCACTGTCCCCCCGTGTCCCCGAGCTCACCCCTCTCCAGAGACGCGTGGAAAGCGCCCGCCCTCGATTCTTCATGTACAGGTAACAGCGCCCTGGGGACACGAACAAACGCCACTGATGTCACCCCCTGGGGGACAGGACTCCAGACCCCCTGAGCACCCCTTTCCATGGGGACACCCTCCCACCTTTCTCCTCGCGGATTGTGGCGTACTGGCTGTTGGCCAGCGGCAGGACGAGCGGTTGCACAGCCCGTCAGATTGTACTCGTTCCGCAGAAATTCTGCGTTTTGGTGCTGGAAAAGGGGATGGGATTAATGAGGAATGGGCAGGAAAATGTCACTGGTGTCCAGCTCACCCATCCTCTGTGAGCCCCTGGTGTGGCAAGGGGGAATTGTGGGGTTGGGGATTCCCCGTGTGACCTCCCGTTCCTTTCCCTGCTGATCCCCCACCCCCTGGGCTCAGCGCACCCCGACCCCCAAATCACGTCATCTTGTAGGAGCAGAACTGCCTGTTCCCAGCATGCTCCGACAACCTGCGGGGACAAACAGCGGTGACACACAGCGACACCCTTCACCCTGGTCCCGTGTCACCCCCCGGCCCCTGCACCCCCCGGTGCGGTCTAACGGGGACATCCCACAAACTTGGGGTTTTCTCTGTGTTTCCCCAGCGGGTTCCCCAGAAAAGCGCAGACGCTGCTGCCAAATCCATTTACACCCCCCGGCCATCCGCGCCACCCCCGGGCTGGGGACAGGGGACCCGCGGCACGTGGGACGGACACGCCGCCGGGCCCCGCGGACACGGGCCCGAAAGAACGGTGGGACTCACATCGTCCGAATGCATGGTGGGGTGACGGCGGTGACGGCGGTGACAGGACGGGGACAGGGTGGCAGTGACGGGGACGCGGTGCGGTGACAGCGGTGACTGACGTTGCTGGCGGGCTCGACCGCGCGCTTCAGGGCGCCGCCATTACCGGAAAGGGCGGGGTGCGCGAAGTCTCGCGAGAGCGGCAGCTGAGAGCAGGGAGAAGGGCGGGAGTCACGAAGTCTCGCGAGAGCGGCGGCTGAGGGCAGGGAGAAGGGCGGGACTCACGAAATCTCGCGAGATCGGCGGGCTGAGAGCAGGGAGAAGGGCGGGACTCACGAAACTCCGAGATCGGCGGCTAGAGCAGGGGAGTAAGGGCGGGACTCACGAAGTCTCGCGAGAGCGGCGGGCTGAGGGCAGGGAGAAGGGCGGCACTACACGAAGTCTCGCGAGAGCGGCGGGCTGAGGCAGGGAGAAGGGCGGCACTCGAAGTCTCGCGAGAGCGGCGGGCTGAGGGCGGGAAGGAGGGCGGGAAGAAGGACGGCTCCGTGTCATGGCGGCGGTGCCCTCTCCCCTCAGAGCTCTGATCAAACAAACTCTGCTATAAACACACTGAGGGGCCCTGAGCAATGCGTTTGGACGGACGGGTTCATTCCGCACGCTGGAGCCGTGGGAAAACTGCGCATTCACTGCCAAAAACTTCCCTCAGAGCTCGAGACCCCCCGGCTGCAGCCCCTGAAATCCTCATTAATTACAGTGACCTAAAACTAGCTTTCTTGACTGAGTCTAACCTTATTCCCACTTCAGTTTATTAGAATTTTTCAAACGAATAATTTAATGCATGTTGGGAAGAGAAACCCGAGCAGCTCTGAGTACACAGAAATACACAATTACCGGTAAACAACCAGATCAGAGGAGCAGTGACATTGCAGTGACATCTTTATTACCAGCTTATTCCATGGTTAAACCCCACAGCGAGGGAGTGGCTGCACTGAAGGGATGGAGCCTCCAAATCCTGGTGATTGGAGAAAAATTTGGAAATTCTGCCTGTGCCCACAGGTCTGGGACAGGCCAGGCTGGCTGTGTCTGCTCACACAGCCGTGTTCTGTCACCAAAATTATGGCTCCAAAGCAGGGTTTGCCTTCCTTTCCCTTCCTATTCCTCTTTTTCCACCTCCTGGTCCCGCTGGGCGTCCTTTGGGGTGAAGCTCTTGGATTGCATGGGGCACTCCTGGCTCAGGATGGCCTGAGGGTGAGGAACAGCAGAAATTGGTAAAAATAATGATTGATTTTTGCACTTCACAGGAGCATCATCACTTTGGGAAAAAAACCCAAGCAGATTTTTTTCCCCAGGGAATACAAGCTGTGAGTGCAAGGACAGACCTGCTAAATTTCCTGCTTTTTTTGTCCCTTTTGGGAGAGCGGAATAGACCCCAACAGGGAAGACAAATTTATTCTCAATTCCCCCAAATTCCTGGGATATAAAACCTCAGGAAAACATCCCCCACTGACCATTTTCTCCTCAGCAGCCGGGGGGCTGCGCAGGAACCAGCAGAGCGGGGCGTAGAGCACATTCAGCACCCCAACAGTCACCATCAACCACGGGAAACCGAGAACTCGCACCATCACCCCGCCCGTGGAGGGACCTGTGAATTCCAGTGTTAAAAAAAGAACAGAAAACTCCACGGAGAAGGGTGAGGCACCCCCAGAGCTTGAAAAAATCCACGCTACCAATGGCAAAGCCCATGCACAGAGCCACATCAGCGATGGCGTAGACGCTGCCGTAGGAGGAGGAGTGGCGCAGATCCACCAGGTAACTCATGATGGGCATCATGGACGAGTCCACCATTCCTGTCCGTGGCAGGAGAGGCTGCTCAGTGCCTGCTGCCCCGTGGAGATGCCCACAGCACCCTCAGCTTACCTATGGCAAAGCCCAGCCCAGCGTTGGGACCGATCAGCCCGGAAATGTTGGTGGCCAGAGGGACCTGGGATAGGGGAGGGAGGAGATGTGAGGCCATGAGGGGTGTGGGAGGTGGGAAAGGGGCACAGAGGGCGTGGAATTGTGGAGTGGGTGGGGTTGGAAGGGAGCTTAAATTTCATCCAGTGCCACCCCTGTCATGGCAGGGACACCTCAAAATGTCCCAGGGTGCTCCAACCTGGCCTTGGGCACTGCCAGGGATCCAGGGACAGCCCCAGTTTCTACAAGAATTCCATCCCAGCCCCTCCCCACCCTCCCAGGGAGGAATTCCTTCCCAAAATCCCATCTAATCCTGCCATTTTTCACTTTGAAGCCATTCCCTGTGTCCTGTCCCTCCATCCCTTGTAAATCCTCTCTCCCCATCTTCCCTTCAGGTCCTGGATTGGTCACTCTGTGTTCTTTTTTGGTGACCAAAAAAGAACTTTGTGTTCTTTTCCAGGCTGAACAGTCCCAAATCTCTCAGCCTTAAGATCCAGATTTGCAAAACCCATCCAGAGGTGCAACCCCTGAGCATCTGCTGTGAAAAATCCCAGTGGATTCTCCTGCTACTCACACAGAGGAGGCTGATTCCCACCACAGCCATTCCAATCATGGAGCACAGCCATCTGCAGAGCACAAGAAGTGTCAGCCTGGAGCAGAAAATGCTGAAATTGGAGCCAAAATCTTTAATATCCTGCTTACCTGCCTATCCTGTTAGCCAGGATCCCAAAGAGGTTGGTGCCAATGAGGTAGGATATGCTGGCAGGCAGGAATGCCATCCCTGGGAGAGAGGAGGGATTGAAAAGTGTCTCATGCCCGAGAAAATAAAGGGATTTGCACAATTTCTCATTCCCCAATTGCCTCCTTTGGAGAACCCCTGAGCCAGGCCAGGCACGTGAACACCCTCCTGTCACAGTTTCTCCATTTTCCACCTTCCTTTTCTCCCTCCTCCACCTCTGCCTGCTGCTTTTCCCTTCCTCAATAAAGAGGAATAACACAACAGCTTAAATAAAAAGCCGGGGGATCATTACGTGGCTCACAATTAAATATTTGCTCTCCCTGCTGCTTTACCCGTTGTTTATTTTTCATATCCTCTCCTGCTGACAATAAATAAAAGTGATCAGCTCCATGTCCCTGGGACAGCTTCCTTGTTGGAACACATTTTTTTGTGTTTAATTTCCTCTCCTCTCCCTAACAGCTACAGATCGTGGTTAATCCTGGTTTAGCCAAGCTCCTCGGGGTTGTTTTTTCTACAATTACAGGAGAAGGAGACAAATAGAGGAAACCCTTGAGCTCAGAACATTTTGTGAGATGGGTGGGTTGGTGTTGAGCTCTGAATCCAAACTGCTCTCAAATCTCAGCTACCTGAACATCTTAGGGAATCTGTTTGGGATTTTTTTCTGTTAAATCTCCCCGAAACTTCTCCTGGGGCTCAGTGGTGACTGAGAGAGAAACTTGGGGAATGTATTTGGGATTTTCTTCTGTTAAATCTCCCCAAAACTTCTCCTGGGGCTCAGTGGTGACTGAGAGAGAAACTTAGGGAATGTATTTGGGATTTTCTTCTGTTAAATCTCCCCAAACTTCTCCTGGGCTCAGTGGTGACTGAGAGAGAAACTTGGGGAATGTATTTGGGATTTTCTTCTGTTAAATCTCCCCAGAACTTCTCCTGGGCACCCCTGAGTGCTGTTTCCTTGGGTGCTGTCCCTTCTCCCCCCTGCCCGAATCCCTGGGTGCCGCTTTCCCCTCACCCTCCCTCTCTCCAGAGCAGCATCCGAGGCTTTTAGAGCTGTTTGTTGCTGCCTGCCCAGAGGATAACTCGATCAGGAGCAATTGCAGCCCCCTGCTCCCAGCCTGCAATCCAATTTGGGCTCTAAGTGCAGCCTGGGGCTCCCCCCGGGTTATTCCTGTGCCAATTTGGTTTCTAAACCATTACTCGTTATTTTTGTGGCGCTGTTATCTCCACATCCCATTTTGTGGGCAGCTGGCAATCAGCACAGCCCATCCTGCCCTGCCTGGGATGTTGGAAACGGCCTCGTTTCTCTCAGAGCTGCCTCTGCAGAGCCCATCTGGCCTCCCCAAATCCAGCCCAGCACGAACCCATTACGAGCCCTGCAGAAAATGGGCTCCCAGGGCACCCCACGGCCTCCCTGCCCCGTTATTGCCACGCTGGGGAGCCTAAATCTGTACAATTTTTTCAATAACAGAGCACAGCACATGCTGCAGCCACCACTGAGGACATTTCCAGCTGGAATTGGAGCCGTGCACAGCCCGGAATCGCTCGCTCCACGGGTCTGAGGGCAGATGTTTCCTTCTTTTTGTTGGAATGAAGTAAAAGATGATTCAATCCCTCCCGCAGTGCCCGAGCAGGGCCAATTCTCAAAGTTTTTCCAAGGAATGCCAGACGTGGCACTCAGTGGGGATGGGTCACAGGTTGGACCTGATGGTCTGGAAGGGTTTTTCCAGGTGATTTTGGGATTCTCAACTTTAGGGGAAGGAGCTGCAAAGCTCAGGACCTACCGAGCTGCCACTGCGGGGAGCACATGGTCTGCAGCATCCAGATGGGCAGCGTGGGCTCCAGCATGGCCACCCCCATGTTGGAGAAGCACAGGGCTCCTGAGGGGGGAGAAAAATGAAAAAAACTCAATTTTAGCCCTTTGTGCTGCTGTTTGCAGCGGGAATTTTGACCCGGGGGACAAATGTTCAGCTTTACCTGCAGCCACCAGGATGTAGGGGTCTCGCAGCAGGGTGCACAGCGGCGTGGCCTCGGCGCTCTGCAATGGGGTGACACGGGCTGTGTGTGCCCTCT
>VKON01002976.1:91946-105593 GCA_009741485.1 Malurus cyaneus samueli | reverse complement strand
GATTTTTTTTTTTTTTTTTATTTTTTTTTTTTTGAGCCCATTCTTTTCCTGGCATGCAGGTTTAAACTGCATTTACAGCAAGTCTCCTGGCACTCGGGTGTCACTGTTGGGAGGAGGTGCTCCTTGGTTCAGCTCAATGTGCTCCCAGCAGTGACGTTCTTGCTCTCTGTGCTGCAAGCCAGCTGCAGATCTGTGCCAGTCAATCAGGCCCAGGGTGTTCCACCCCTCGACCAACCACTCCAAACTCACGGAGCTGCGTCATCCAGGTGGACCGGCGGACCTGGTGAATGCACTGGGCCGCAGCCCACGAGCCTGGCAGCAGGAGGGGCTGAGGCTGTCCTGTCAGGTTCATCAGTGCCATCCCCATCCAACAGCCCTGCCTGGAGGGAACTAGAGATTCCAAGAGAATTCCAGAGCAGAAGGAGACCTAAGGCCTCCAGGCAGGCTGGGCAGTGCTCACTTCTTGGATAGCAGCAGCAGCCACGGCAGTGCCAGGGAGGGTCCTGTTTGGACACAACTCGAGCAGATCCCAGATTTCAATTGTCCCAAACCAGGCAGCGCTGCTGGCCTGCCTGACCTGCTTGCCGTCCGCAGCGATGCCAGCGGCAACCAGGTCACGGGAAGCCACGGCCCTGGGACCAGGTCTCAGCGCTGCTGACCCACATGGAGGGCGAGCATCAGCTGCACGCGCAGTCTACGCGGGATCCTGCCCAGCCTTCGTCAGCAGGTGAAGGGACAGGGCACCTGGGGACTGGCACACCTGGCAGCAGGTCAGGAGGACAGGGGCACGTGGGGCCACGCCACACTCTGACCAGGAAGGGGACAGGGGCACCTGGACCTAAGCCAAAGAGAGGGGACAGGCACCTGGGACACAGCACACTCCTGAACCAGTGAGGGACAGACAGGGGCACCTGGGGACACTGCCCCACTTCAATGAGCCAGTGAGAGAGGGGACAGGGCACCTGGGGACACTGCCCACCTACCGAGCCATGAGGACCCCCCCCCTGTTCTCTGCGGGGACAGGGGCAACCTGGGGAACACTGCAAACACCTTCCTGACCAGGAGAGGGCACAGGGCACCTGGGGACACTGGCACACCTTCCTGAAGCCAGTGAGGGACAGGGGACAGGCACCTGGGACACTGCACACTTCCTGAGCAAGTGAGGGACAGGGACAGGGCACCTGGTACACGCAACACACTTCCTGAGCAGATAAGCATGAGCCCATGGGTGAGGCCACTGGCCTGGCAATCCCAAGGTAACCCTCCCTCCTCTAGGGTGGTTTGTCTCTCCAGCCTCGGCATCCTCATATGAGGCACCTGAAGAGGCCTGCAGAGAGTCAGTCCTGGCTACCTGGAAGTGTCTGATGGCCCCAAGGAAAGGCCATGCCTGCAATCCTGGAGACCCTGCAGTGCAACATAAGAGCACGCCTGGCCCAGGTACCTCTCTGTGGAGGAGGAACAACCACAAAAGCTTCCTGAATAGTTCACTTTCATTCCTATCCTGAATGTTTCACTTTAAGTCCCAAAGTTAACTGATTTATATTATATGAGGAAAAAGAGCCTGAAATCCTAAGGAGACATTAGGCCACAGGAGCCATCACTGCCATACTGCTTGGCTGAAAACCTGGCCCAGAATTAAGCTGGGTCCACTCTGATATCCAGCTTGTGCCTGTCCCAGAAAGCCAGCAAGTGTACGAAATTTAAATCAGTGTGGGGAAAGCCCCTGTGCTGTGGAATGGCCTGCTCACCCACAGCATTCCTGGACACCTCCACCCCAAGCGTTCCCACGTGCCAGGCCGTCCCCCTGTCTAGACAACCCCATAACCAAGGTTCCCATTGTGCCAGGCTGTCCCTGTCCTGTGGCCACCCTGTCCTGTGCCACCTGCAGCAATGCCACCCCAGCAGCCCCTGCAGAGCTCTCAGGGTTAGGCTTTAGGATGTTTCCTCCCTTCAGGAGCCCTGCAGGCTCCCGTTCTCCTCAAGGCCCTGCTGAGGCTGCTGTGGACTTCACCACGGAGCGGGCCCCACAGCCAGAGCCTGTCAGAGCTCCGGCTGACAAGGCCACCCAGTGCCTCATCCTGACTGGACGCTGCTGCCCAGACGGCCACGCAAGGTGACCCAAGGGCCCTCTGCCCTTTCACCCCTTGCCAGGGTTTCAATTCCCCTGCCCAATCAATGAATGGATGGATAAATGATAACTATTGATGGGAATCAATGTGTGCGCTTTGCTCCACAACTAGAGCAGGGGAGGGTGGACAACACCAGAGCTGAGTCCCGCCCTGCAATCAGCATGCTTTTCTCATATCGCAGCTGCATGCTGGAGGGGTGCACAGCACGTGAGGAGAACCGGGTGAGGGAATGCCTCGAAGGTGACAGGAGAGCCTGAGTGCTGCCACACTCCTTTGGTATATCGTTATATTTATTCAAAGTTCTGTTCTTCGTCCAACCTGTGAGCCCAACACCTCCCCCAGACAATCCCTGGGTCCTGTGGGGCTTCTCTCCAACCTGAGACAGGGAGTCAAAAAGCCCAGTGAGCACAGTCAGGGCTGAGCTTCTGTGGCTGCAGAGAGGTTGCAGATCCTCCTTGGAGCTTCACAAACTCAACTGCAACGCCTGGCTCAGTCACAGAAACTGCTGCCGTGAGAAAACAGGGGAGTAACAAAAAGCAGGTTCTGAGACGCAACAGAGTGGGGAGTGATGAGAGATCCTGGAGTCACATCCTGGGTGAACCAAGGTCATGAGTGTGCCAGCAGTACAAAATGGGGTCAGGGATAGCTTCAGCTGCTTTGTTTGTGCGGCTCTGTTTCCTCTTCGTACTCGCATTTCAATGTAGGGAACGTTCCTCCGGCAGGCCCTTCAGGGAGGGTTTCCCTAGATTGAGTGGAAACCTTTCTTCCTACTTCAAACCTCCTCTTCCTGTCCCTTCAGAACGCATGTCTCGGAATTTATTCCAGTCCTAGGAAAGTTGAGTAACAACGGTGATGTCAGATGCTTGTGAAGAAAAACTTTCCCCATTCCATAATCCCTGAGCACCAAGTTCAATGCACCATTCCTGCCAACAAACTCTGATTTTGGCTGCTCTGACCCAATTCCAAGGCTGGTAAGCTCAGCTTAGTTGTTTTGGTGCTGTCACCTACCTCAAAGTCGCTGAGACTCGCTGTCTTCTGACTTCCACAAAACATCCCTTTATATCGCCACATACCTGCTAGGAAACAGAGGCAGGGATTGAGCACAGCATGGCACAAGACGCCACCAAGGCCACACACTAGAAGCTTTTTCGGAGCATCATTCCCCATGACAGCAGCAGGGGCAGGGCTGGTGTGAAGCCATGGCTGAAGGCTTTAACCTCCTCATCATCTCAATCCATCCCATCTCTCATCACGAACTTCCAACATCGCCTCCTTACACTTGCTGTTGAGGGCCTTGTCAAATCGTGGATGGGAAAAGTTGTAAATGTATCCGTCACTGAAAGGTGAAATTGGGATTTTCCAATGAGCCACAGGTGGGAGGATGGATTTTGGGAGTGGGGGCACTGAAGCAATGTCAACGAGGTGAAGTTGGATCAGCCCCTTCCCAATCCCTGACCCACACTCGCCTGCACTGACACAGGGAGCCCTCATGGTTGGGGTTACCTGTGTTTGGAGAAGCTCTCATGGTTTGGGTTCTCCTGTGTTGTGGGAACCCCTCATGGTATGGATTCCCGTGTTTTGGGGAACGCCCTCCATGGTGGAAGTCCCTGTGTTTGGGAATCCCCATGGGTTTTGGAGTCCCTGTTTTGGGAACCTCGTGGTTTGGAGTTCCCTGCTGGTTTGGAACCCCATCGTTGGATTCCCCTTTGTGTTTGGCGACCCACACGAGGTTGGAGTTCCCTGTGTTGGAAATCACTCATGGTTGGGTTCCCCGATGCATATCTGGAATTCCCTCATGGTGGAGTTCCTGTGTTGGAGAGCTTCATGTTGGGAATTCCCTCGTTTGGAGGAGCCCATCCTTGTTTTGGGAAACCCCTCATTGGTAGAAGTTCTGTGTTTTGGAACCCCTCATGGTATGAAGTTCCCTGTTTTGGGGTGCCAGTGCACCCTCAGTGCCCGAACATACAGGGACAAGAGCAACTGCGCCCTCAGCTCCGTGTGACCCCACCGTGTCCGGTTTCAGCCCTCTCCAGCAGACTCCTTCTCGTGCATAGTCCAGCTGGGCAGCGATCAGAGCTTCTCCACAAACACAGAGCAAGTCAAGAGAGGATGGGTGGCAGCAGGAGCAGAGGGACAGCAAGTGGACGCAGGTGAACCAGGGACACCTCACCCTCCTGTTCCGCGCTCTCTCGATTGTCCTGCGTACAGCGGCAACGAGCTCCCCCTGCAGCTACGAGAGGACGCCACAATAACACAAGTGAGACCTTGGGACCTCCAGGCCTCTGGCAGCAACAGTCCCAGAAGCTGCAGCTCCCAAACGTCCCTGGGAACTGGCGAAGTCCTGGAGCACGTTGGAGCGTTGAGAGCGCCAAAAAGATGGGGAAAGGGCCGGAGGGCCCATTGGAGGAACAGCTGAGGGTGCTTGGGCAGCTTCGCTGAGACGAGGGCAAGCATACCAAAGCTCACTCTCTGCAGTGGAATAGGCTTGGAGCTGGCCGGGGTTGGGATGGATTTAGGGAAAGGTCTTACACCCCAACTGAGGGTGGGTGGGTACTTGAACATGGCCCTCCCAGGGAATGATCACATTCCTACGAAGCTCCAGGAGCTATTGGGCGGCAGCGCCCCAAGGGAGGCACAGGTGGGACTTGGGTCGCGTGTGTACTGGGTCTGTGCAGGGCCAGGGTTGGATCAATGGAACCCTGGTGGTCCTCCCAGCTCAGGAGATTCCCTAAATCCATTTATCCACTCAGATCCCTGCAGCGCATCACATCAACAACAGACCACCTAAAATCCCTCAAAAAACCGTGATCAGCTCCATAATCACCCACTCAGAATGGGGGCAGTAGGCTCCATCAGCCATCCTCCGGTCACGTCCCCGTGGTCACCCCGCGGTCACCCCATGGTCACCCCGTGTCCCTTAACTGTCTCTTGAGGTCATGTTTGCGGATGCGATCAGGTACTGGGTGATTTTGGTGAAATCTCTGCTGCACTTGTGGCGGATGAAGCGGGGCCAGTAGAGTGAGGTTCTCTATCGATCTCCGGGTCCAGAGCCTTCCGTATGTTTTGCTCAGCCGCACCTGGAGGAACAGGCAAGGGTTTGGGTGACACCGACAGTGAACCTTTGGGAGGGGCATGTTCCCTCCGAGTCACTGAATCAATTAAGGAATCCTCAGTGCATTAACTCTACCCTGTCCCTGCACCTGTCCTGTCCCGCCCTTTCCATGAGAAAACCCGCTACCTGAGTCCCCAGCACGCTGATGCCTGCACCACTGGCACCAGATTCCGACCTATGCACCGCAATGCCAATCCTGACCACCCCTTCCATGAGAAAACCCCTCCTGATGTCCACCCCTGACGTCCCCAGGCACAGGTCCTGATTCCTGTCACCCTGTGAACGCAAGACACCCTTCCATGGAAACTCCACGTCCTGACAGCTGATTCAGGGACACCCTTCTTGAGATGCACCACCATGTCCCCGACCGTGTCCCCGAGCTCACCCTCTCCCAGAGCGCCGTGGAACGCCGCCCGCCGATGTCTTCATGTACAGGTAACAGCGTCCCCTGGGCAGCAACAAACGCCACTCGATGTCACCCCCTGGGAGGTGTACAAGGGATCTCCGACCCCCTGAGCACCCCCTTTCCATGGGACACCCTCCCACCTTTCATCCTCGCGGATGTGGCGTACATGGCTGTTGGCCAGCGGGCAGGACGAGCGGTTGCACAGTCCCCGTCAGGTTGTAACCGTTCCGGCAGAAATTCTGCGTTTTGGTGTCTGGAAAAGGGGGATGGGGATTAGATGAGGAATGGGCAGGAAAATGTCACTGTGTCCCCAGCTCACCCCATCCTCTGAGTAGCCCCTGGTGTGGCACAGGGGGGAATTGTGGGGTTTGAGGGGTTCCCAGTGTGACCCTCCGTTCCTATTCCCTGCTGGATCCCCCCCAAACCCCCTGGGCTCACGCAACCCCGACCCCCAAAACTCAGGGGGTCGTCATCTTGTAGGAGCAGAACTGCCTGTTCCCCAGCATGCTCCAGACAAACCTGCGGGACAAACACGGGTGACACACAGCGACACCCCTCAGACCCGTGTCTCCCGTGTCACCCCCCGGCCCCTGCACCCCCCGGTGCGGCTCAACGGGGGACATCCCACAAACATTGGGGTTTTCTCTGTGTTTCCCCAGCGGTGTCCCCAAGAAGCGCAGACGCCTGCCAAATCCCCATTTAACACCCCCCCGGTACAACCGATCGCGCGAACCCCCGGCTGGGGACAGGGGACCCTCGGCCACCGTGAGGACGAGACACGCCGCCGGGCCCAGCGGACCACGGGCCCGAAAGAACGGGGGACTCACATCGTCCGAATGCATGTGGCGGTGACGGCGGTGACGGCGGTGACAGGGACGGGGACAGCGTGGCGAGTGACGGACAGCGTGGCGAGTGACAGCGGGTGACTGACGGTGCTTGGCGGGCCCACCGCGGCTTCAGGGCGCCGCCATTTACCGGAAAGGGCGGGGTTGCGCGAAGTCTCGCGAGAGCGGCAGGCTGAAGAGCAGGGAGAAGGGCGGGAGTCAGAAGTCTCGCAGAGCGGCGGCGCTGAGGGCAGGGGGAGAAGGGCGGGACTACGAAATCTCGCGAGATCGGCGGGCTGAGAGCAGGGAGAAGGGCGGGACGTCACGAAAGTCTCGCGAGATGCGGCTGGAGCGGGAGAAAGGCGGGACAGAAAGTCCAAGCCGTGGCGGCCGAAGTCTCGCGAAGAGCGCGGCTGAGGGCAGGAGAAGGGGGGGGGGGGGGGGGGGCATCTCGAATGCGGAGGCGGGCGAGGCGTGCAACGGGGCGAAGTCTCGCGAAGAGCGGCGGGCTGAGGGCGGGAAGGAGGGCGGGAAGAAGGACGGCTCCTGTCATGGCGGCGGTGCGCCTCTCCCCTCAAGCTCTGATCAAACAAACTCTGCTATAAACATCACACTGAGGGCCCTGAGCAATGCGTTTGGGACGGACGGGTTCATTCCGCACGCTTGGAGCCGTGGAAAATGCGCATCACTGCAAAAACTTCCCTCAGAGCTGCTCGAGAAACCCCCCGGCTGCAGCCCCTGAAAATCCTCACATTAATTACAGTGATCTAAACAGCTTTCTGGACGAGTCTAAACCTTATGTCCACGCTCAGTATTATTAGAATTTTTCAAACGAATTTTAATGCATGTTGGGAAGGACACCCATCGCCAGTACCACAGAAATACAGCAAACCGTAACACCAAAGAAGACATGAACATTTTTAGAGTCCTCAAGGAGAGTGACATTGCAGTGACATCTTTATTACCAGCTTATTCATGGTTAAACCCCACAGCGAGGGAGTGGCTGCACTGAAGGGAGACCTCAAATCCTGGTGATTGGAGAAAAATTTGGAAATTCTGCCTGTGCCCACAGGTCTGGAGACAGGCCAGGCTGGCTGTGCTGCTCACACAAGCCGTGTTCTGTCACCAAAATATGGCTCCAAAGCAGGGTTTGCTTCCTTTCCCTTCCTATTCCTCTTTTTCACCTCCTGGTCCCTGGGCGTCTTTGGGGTGAAGCTCTGGATTGCATGGGCACTCCTGGCTCAGATGGCCTGAGGGTGAGGAAACAGCAGAAAATTGTAAAAATAATGATTGATTTTTCACTTCACAGGAGCACATCACTTGGGAAAAAAACCCAAGCAGATTTTTTTCCCCAGAGGAATACAAGCTTGAGTGAAGGACAGACCTGCTAAATTCCTGCTTTTTTGTCCCTTTTTGGAGAGCCGAATAGACCCCAACAGGGAAAGACAATTATTCTCATCCCACACAAATTCCTGGATATAAACCTCAGGAAAACATCCCCCACTGACACATTTTCTCCTCCAGCGCCGGGGGTTGTGCGCAGAACCAGCAGAGCGGGGCGTAGAGCACATCAGCACCCCAACAGTCACCATCAACCACGGGAAAACCGAGAACTCGCACCATCACCCCGCCCGTGGAGGACTGTGAATTCCAGCTGTTAGAAAAGAGAAAACACCACGGAGAAGGGTGAGGCACCCCCAGAGCTGTGAAAAAATCCACCTGCTACCAGATGGCAAAGCCCATGCCACAGAGCCACATCAGCGAGGCGTAACGCTGCCGTAGGAGGAGGAGTGCGCAGACCACCAAGGTAACTCATGAGGGCATCATGGACGAGTCCACATTCCTGTCCGTGGCAGAGAGGCTGCTCAGTGCCTGCAATGCCCCGTGGAGATGCCCACAGCACCCTCAGCTTACTCTATGGCAAAGCCCAGCCCAGCGTTGGACCGATCAGCCCGGAAATGTTGGTGGCCAGAGGGACCTGGGATAGGGGAGGGAGAGAGATGTGAGGCCCAGAGAGGTTGGGGAGGTGGAAAAGGGGCACAGAAAGGGCGGTGGTAATTGTGAAGTGGTGGGTGGAAGGGAGCTAAATCATCCCATTGCCACCCCTCCATGGGCGAGGACACCTCAAAATGTCCAGGGATGCTCCAACCTGCAGCTTGGCGCGCCAGGGACCAGGAAGCCCCAGTTCTACAAGAATTCATCCCAGCCCCTCCCACCCTCCAGGGAAGAATCCTTCCCAAAATCCATCTAATCTGCATTTGTCACTTTAAAGCCATTCGCCTGTGTCCAGGGGGGGGGGGGGGGGGGGGGGGGGGGGGGGGGGGGGGTTCCCTCCATCCCTTGTAAATCCTCTCTCCCCATCTTCCTCAGGTCCTGGATAGCACGTTAATTTGGTGCAAAAGACTTTCGTTGCCTTTTCCAGGCTGAACATCCAAATCTCCAGCCTTAAGATCCAGTATTTGCAAAACCCATCCAGAGGTGCAACCCCTGGAGCATCTGCTGTGAAAAATCCCAGTGGATTCTCCTGCTACTCACACAGAGGAGGCTGATTCCCACCACAGCCATTCCAATGACATGGAGCACAGCCATTCTGCAGAGCACAAGAAGTTCACCTGAGGCAGAAACATGCTGAAATGAGCCAAAATCTTTAATATCCTGCTTACCTGCCATCCTGTTAGCAGGATCCCAAAGGAGGTTGGGCCAATGAGGTAGGATATCGGCGGCAGGAATGCCATCCCTGGGAGAGAGGAGGGGATGAAAAGTGTATCATGCCCGAGAAAATAAAGGGATTTCACAATTTCTCTTCCCCAATTGCCTCCTTGGAGAACCCCTGAGCCAGGCCAGCACGTGAACACCCTCCTGTCACAGTTTCTCCATTTCCAAACCTTCCCCTTTTCTCCCTCTCCACCTCTGCTGCTGCTTTTCCCTTCCTCAATAAAGAGAATAACACAACAGCTTAAATAAAAAGCCGGGGGATCAATTACGTGGCTCACAATAAATATTTGCTCTCCTGCTGCTTTGCCCGTTGTTTATTTTTCATATCCTACTCCTGCTGACAATAATAAGTGATCAGCTTCCATAGTCCCTGGGACAGCTTCCTTGTTGGAACACATTTTTTTGTGTTTAATTTCCTCTCCTCCCCTAAACAGCTACAGTCGTGTAATCCTGGTTTAGCCAAGCTCCTCGGGGTTGTTTTTTCTACATAACAGGAGAAGGAGAACAAATAGAGGACACCTTGACTCGAACAATTTGTGAGATGGGTGGGTTGATGCTTGAGCTCGAATCCAAACTGCTCTCAAATCTCAGCTACCTGAACATCTTAGGGAATCTGTTTGGGATTTTCTTCTGTTAAATCTCCCCGAAACTTCTCCTGGGGCTCAGTGGTGACTGAGAGAGAAACTTGGGAAATGTATTTGGGATTTTCTTCTGTTAAATCTCCCCAGAAACTTCTCCTGGGGCTCAGTGGTGACTGAGAGAGAAACTTGGAGAATGTATTTGGGATTTTCTTCTTTTAAATCTCCCCAAAACTTCTCCTGAGGCTCAGTGGTGACTGAGAGAGAAACTTAGGGAATGTATTTGGGATTTTCTTCTTTTAAATCTCCCAGAAATTCCCTGGGCACCCTGAGTGCTGTTTCCTGGGTGCTTGTCCTTCTCCCCCCTGCCCAATCCCTGGGTGCCGTCCCCACCCTCCCTCTCTCCAGAGCAGCATCCGAGGCTTTAGAGCTGTTTGTTGCTGCCTGCCCAGAAGGAATAACTGATCAGGAAAGCATTGCAGCCCCCTGCCCCAGCCTGAAATCCAATTTGGGCTCTAAGTGCAAGCCTGGGGCTCCCCCGGGTTATTTCCTGGTCCAATTTGGTTCTAAACATTACCGTCTATTTGTGGCGCTGTTATCTCACATCCCATTTAGTGGGCAGCTGGCAAATCAGCACAGCCCATCCTGCCTGCCTGGGATGTTGAAACGGCCTCGTTCTCTCAAGAGCTGCTCGCAGAGCCCATCTGGCCTCCCCAACCAAGCCCACACGAAACCCATTACGAGCCCTGCAGAAATGGGCTTCCAGGGCACCCCACGGCCTCCCTGCCCCGTTATTGCCACGCTGGGGAGCCTAAATCTGTACAATTTTTTCAATAACAGAGCACAGCACATGCTGCAGCCACCACTGAGGACATTTCCAGCTGGAATTGGAGCCGTGCACAGCCCGGAATCGCTCGCTCCACGGGTCTGAGGGCAGATGTTTCCTTCTTTTTGTTGGAATGAAGTAAAAGATGATTCAATCCCTCCCGCAGTGCCGAGCAGGGCCAATTCTCAAAGTTTTCCAAGGAATGCAGACGTGGCACTCAGTGGGGATGGGTCACAGTTGGACCTATGGCTGAAGGTTTTTCCAGGTGATTTTGGATTCTCAACTTAGGGGAAGGCTGCAAAGCTCAGGACCTACCGAGCTGCCACTGCGGGGAGCACATGGTCTGCAGCATCCAGATGGGCAGCGTGGCTCCAGCATGGCCACCCCCATGTTGGAGAAGCACAGGGCTCCTGAGGGGAGAAAAAATGAAAAAAACTCAATTTTAAGCCCTTTGTGCTGCTGTTTGCAGCGGGAATTTGACCCGGGGGACAAATTTCCTTACCTCACCACCAGGATAGGGGAGGGGTCTCGCAGCAGGGTGCACAGCGCGTGGCCTCGGCGCTCGCATGGGGTGACACGGCTGTGTGTGCCTCTGCGGTCCTGGCACAGCCCCGGGCAGTGCCCGGCAGTGCCCACCTCACCCTGGGGCTATTCTCACCTCCGGGGAGATCCTGGAGGGCTGCAGGATGCACAGCTGCAGAGCTGGGGAGAGAACACACCCATGGCTCATCTGCACCCCTTTTCCAGCCACCTCTGCTCCCCCACAGCCTTCCCCCTGTCCCAGCAGCACAATGGGGCCGTGCGGGAGCTCTTTGGGGCCGCGGGTGGAGCGGGCAGGGCGGGAGGGAGCAGCACAACTGCCCTGCGGTGTGTCGGGAGGGTTTGGGCAGCTCCTGAAGCAGTCAAAAGTGTGAAATGCTCCCATCCGGCCGCCAGCTGGGAGCTGCCACCGGGAGCGTGACAGAAATGGGGTGTGGGAGAGGAAGGGATTAAAGCAGAAAGTTTGAATGCACGAGGCCCACGGTTCGTTTTCCAGCACACTTCATCACAAATACTTTGCTTTACATCCACGCACGGATGGTGGCTGGGGCTCTAATTTAATTAACTCCATGCTTTCCACCGAAAATGCTCATTCCTGCTGGCTGGGCTTTGCTGTGGCACTGGGAAAGCTCCCGTGGCCTGCTCTGTGCCACAGCAAAGGGAGCAGGAACAGGGCACTGGTTCTGCTGGCAGAGCCTGATCCCTTCACGGCACCCAGAGGCTGCAGACGAGGCTGTCTTGCCAGGAATTCACACTTCACAGAGCTTTGCTCAATGTGCTGCTGGAGCCATGAAAGCAATCAGGGAGTTTATTAAGTAATGAGGGATTAATTCCTGCACTGTGGCTGTGTCAGTCATCTGGAGATGGGAGAGCTGTGATTTGGGGCTGACAGAATGAGCAGCGCTGAGGGGCCTCTTCCTCCTCACAGACTGCGCCTCAAACCCCCACATTTCAATCTCTGAATATTTCAATCGTTGCACATTTCAATCTTTGAACATTTCAATCTTTGCACATTTTGTTTGTAGAATGAAAAGGATGAAACCATTCTTTGCACATTTTGTTCTTTGCACATTTTGTTGGTTTTTAGGATGGAGCCATTCGGGTTCTCACCTCCGTCCAAGAGGGCGAGGAAGGCCAGGACCAGGAACGGCGACGCTTTCCCCACAAATTCGTACATCACACTGCCAAAGGGTGCCCCGACTGCAAGGGAAGGGCAGTGCCACTGTCCCCAGGGCTGGGTCACACCTGGCAGTGTCACTGTCCCCAGGGCTGGGTCACACCTGGCAGTGCCACTGTCCCCAGGGCTGGGTCACACCTGGCAGTGCCACTGTCCCCAGAGCTGGGTGATGTCCTGGCAGTGCCACTGTCCCCAGAAACAATACCCAGTTTCTGGGACTGATATTGAGCTCCTGGCACTGGTATTGAGCTCCTGGTACTGCTATTGAGCTCCTGGGACTGGGTATTGAGCTCCTGGCACTGGTACCAGTTCCTGGGACTGGTATTGAGGTTCCTGGGACTGGTATTGAGCTCCTGGGACTGGTGTTGAGCTCCTGGGACTGGTGCCAGTTCCTGGCACTGGTATTGATCTCTCGGCACTGGAATTGAGCTCCTGGCACTGGTACCAGTTCCTGGGACTGGTATTGAGTTCCTGGGACTGGTATTGAGCTCCTGGGACTGGTATTGAGCTCTTGGCAGTGGTGTCGAGCTCTTGGCACTGGTACCCAGTTCCTGGCACTGGTATGGAGCTCCTGGCACTGGTATTGAGCTCCTGGGGAACAATACCCAGCTCCTGAGACTGGTATTGAGCTCCTGGGGAACAATACCCAGTTCCTGAGACTGGTATTGAGCTCCTGGCACTGGTACCAGTTTCTGGCACTGGTATTGAGCTCCTGGGATTGGTATTGAGCTCCTGGTACTCGTATTGAGCTCCTGGCATTGGTACCCAGCTCCTGGAACTGATATTGAGCTCCTGGGATTGGTATTGAGCTCCTGGTACTCGTATTGAGCTCCTGGCATTGGTACCCAGTTCTTGGCACTGGTAACAGTTCCTGGGACTGGTATTGAGCTCCTGGCACTGGTGTTGAGCTCCTGGGACTGGTATTGAGCTCCTGGGATGGGTATCAAGTTTCCTGGCACTGGTACCCAGCTCTTGGGACTGGGATTGAGCTCCTGGCACTGGTCCCCAGCTCCAAGGACCCAGTAAGAGCCCCCAGGAGTTGCTGTCCCAAGGCAGAGCCGTGACCCGAGGGTGGCTGTCACCCGCAATGTTCTCTCCGCAGGTTTGTGGAGCCCTCGAGCCCTGAGGCCCACAGGACCCTGGCCACGTCCCCAGCGGTGTCCCAGCGGTGTCCCCATCAGTGTCACCATCAGTGTCACCATCAGCGTCACCAGTTGTGTCCCAGCTGTGTCCCAACCTGTCCCAGCCATATCTGTGTCCCCATCAGTGTCCCCAGCAGTGCTCCAGCAGTGTCCTAGCCTGTCCCATCAGTGTCCCCAGCATTGTCTCAGTTGTGGTCA
>VKON01002976.1:51775-84127 GCA_009741485.1 Malurus cyaneus samueli | reverse complement strand
GGCACCACCTCCCAAGCCCGACCAAGCGACCTAGGGACCCATCAATATTGCCAGCCCTGGGGACAGTGCACTGCCAGGTGTGACCCAGCCTGGGACAGTTGGCACTGCAAGGACTTACCCGCCCTGGGGACAGTGGGCACTGCCCAGTGTGACCCAGCCTGGGGACAGTGCACTGCCAGTGTGACCCAGCCTGGGACAGTGGCACTGCAGGTGTGACCCAGCCTGGGGACAGTGGCCACTGCCAGGGTGTGGACCAGCCCTGGGACAGTGCACTGGCCCAGGACATCACCAGCTCCCAGGAGCTCAATACCAGTGCTGGGAACTGGTACCAGTCCCAAGAGCTCAATACCAGTCCCAAGAGCTCAATTCCAGTCCCAGGAGCTGGTTGTTGTTCCCCAGGAGCTGGGAGCTTTCCCCCGGAGCTCAATAGCAGTGCCAGGAGCTCAATTCCAGTCCCAAGAGCTCAATTCCAGTCCCAGGAGCTGGTTGTTGTTCCCCAGGAGCTGGGAGCTTTCCCCAGGAGCTGAGAGCACCAGCTCCTCTCTCAAACCCAGCTTTTTCATCAATCCTGCTTTTAAATTCACAGCTGGAGCGTTTTCCAACCATTCCCTCTCTCCTGCGACATCCTGTACCCGCTTCAAGGCATCGTTTAAGTGTCCTCCCAGAGACTCCGAGCACAGATCAACCTCAGCTTATCCGAGGTAATCTCAACATCTTTTATTCCGTGTTTGTTCTTTGGAGATTCGATTGGGGCCTCGAAGGAAATTCATTTACCTGCCGTGTCTTTTGGATTCGACCCGATTGAAATGTCAGGGCGAGACGCGGCGTTTCAAAGCCTCACGGATGTGATGGAGATCGAGGAAACATCACTCCAAAAAATACCCCTCCAAAATTTGCATTAAACCAACCAATTGGCAATTAATGTTCCCCCAGCTCTCGGGCACGGCAGAGGCAAAATTAACGGAGCTGAGTCCGAGCTCTCCCTCTCCCCAGTAATCCTGGGCTTTCCTGAAATCCCAGGCAATGAGGGCTGTCGGTTTTTAATTATGAAAAGCAAACACTCCAAACGCTTTGTCACCACGGGGAAGTGCCACACGAGCTGGAGAACGGGGCTGCTTTCTGTGGCACCTCCCAGGCAATACCAAACACCAGAATTAACGCAAGAAAAAACAGAAATAGAAATAAATTTAAGAGCGATAAAGCAGAGGAAATCAAGATGTGTTTGAACCTCTCCAGCACAAACCCTGTCCCCTTTTTCTGGAAAAGTTTCCCTTACCCTGGCACCCATCTGGGAGCGTGGAGCTGCTGCCGCTGCCTCGCTGAGCTCTGTTCCCCCGGGATTTACGTTCCCGGTTATCAGGAGAGGACAGGAGTGTCCCTCATCCCCGCAGATTTCATTGGAACCTCACAGGAGCATCCTGGAGCTGTCTGTGCGTCAGCAGAGGGCTGGCAGAGGGCAGGAATTTTTTTTTTTATCCTCACTGGTGGTTTCCAGCAGGGCTGATCCCTCCAGGATTCCCAGCGGGGTTTGGGCACCTGGTTCACGGGATTTTGGAGCTCTGGGGGCTGTTGATCCCACAGGGTGTGGAATTGTTGATCCCTCAGCACTCCCTGTTCCCCATGGGATGCTCTCCACTCCTTTCCCAGCGCTGCTATCCTCCCTAAATTATTCCCGTTTTCCAGGAACAATTCCCTGGACCAACCAGCCCGGCTCCTCACAGGAAAATCCCCCCACGCACAGCGAGGTTCTGCAAACACCATTTGAAACAGAATCTCTTTTCTTCCATCATTTCTGTTTTCTTAAACTTTTGACACTTGGCTCCATGATTTCTTTTTTTAAAACCCCAAACAGATATTATCAGTCATTCAGGACACAGAAATTTACCGCAGAGAGAGGGAATAAATCCTAAACATATTCACCTTTTCTCCACAGGCACATCAATCTGCCACCGGGGCCATTTATCTGCCTCCTGCCTGGCCCCAAAACTATTGCCAATAACGGGAGATGAGAACATCCTGCCCAGGAATTCCCTGGGTGAGCATTAGAGCAGGAGCTGAAGCCTTTAAATCTATTTCATGAGCGGAGGATTGAAGGGGCAGGGCTGGAAATTGCTTTTCCGATGTGCGGAGGGGATGAGCAGGGAGGCACCGCCATCTGCTGGGATAACCAGAACCGCCGGGCTCGGCTCGGGATGGGAAAGGATCCACTCTCCTTCTGCTGACGAAGGGTATGTAGACACCTTACCCTTTTTCTTTTTACTTCCTCCCCTTTTTTTTTATTTCTTAATTTATCTTTTTCAGCAATGATTTATTCTGTTTATATATAAGGATATATTCTGTATACACTTCCCCTTTTGACTTTTCATTTTTTTCTTAGTTGTATCTAGCAACTTCTTCTTCTTGGTCTGGCCCCCCCCCCCCTCCGTTTTTTTCTTCTTTCTCTTCCTCTTCCCTTCCTTTCCTCTTTCCTCTTCCTTCTCCTCTTCCTCTCCTCTTCCTCTTCCTCTTTCCTCTTCCTTTCTTCCTCTTCCTCTTCCTCTTCTCTTCTCTCCCCTTTCCTCTTCCCTTCCTTTTCCTTTTCCTCTTCCTTTCCTTTTCCTCTTCCTCTTCCTCTTCCTTTTCCTCTCCCCTTTTCCTTTTCCTTTTCTTTCCTTTCCTTTTCCTTTCCTTTCCTTTTCCTTTTCCTTTTCCTTCTTTCCTTTTCCTTTTCCTTTTCCTTTTCCCCTTCCCTCTCCTCCACCAGCACCACCCGGCCGCCCCCCCGGTGGGCGTGGCTCACTTTCAGTGGGCGTGTCCTCCTCTCGGTGGGCGTGTCCTCCTCTCTGTGGGCGTGTCCCGCCCCCGCTATAAAGCGCGCATGCGCGGCTCCCCGCTCTTTGCCGGTCCAACATGGCGGCGGTGCGGGCGCTGCGCGGGGCCGTGAACGGCGCCGGGCCGGCGGCCCCGCGAGCAGGCCGGCGGCTCTATCCCCGCGATTTTCCTCCGTTCCCCCACGATCATGTCAGAGAGAGCAGACCTTGATCAATCAGTGAGCAGTAAAAAGAAAAAAAACAATGCGGGGAACGCGGGGGGACCGGGCTGCGGGGAGGGGGTTGGCCCGGGCTCGGGGCCGCGCAAAGGCCGGGCCGCAGCTCCGCCGCTCTGAGGGCAGAACCGGCTCATTCCGGGCTTGTCCCCCCTCAGAGCGGGCTAGGGGGTCCGGCTGGGCTCAAGCTGATAATTAACCCCTTTAATTACCCCCTGCATTCCGGGAATTGGGCAGCCCTGCCCGCTGGTGACACGGCCCGTCCCCTGTCCTTGCTGAAAAGCGGCGTTTGGAACGGGAACTGCAAATGGTGCGGGTGGGATGGAGTCTGTTCCTTTCCCACTGAATTGAGAAATCGGGTGAAAAAGGGGAAATGCGAGAGCTTTTTGGTAAAAATCCCGTTATTGCAGCGGAGTGGGCAGAAATCAGGGTTGTGTGAAGGTGTTTTCTCTGTTACATAAAATGGCTTTACCTGTGCTCTAAATAGCAGCAGGACCTGCAAGGTGGGTGATGGATCCTTTGGAAATTTCAGTCAGGTTTGAAATCCAAATGGATCATTACAATTCCAGCCTTTCCTGAAGTCTTCACTCTGGAGCAGAAGCTTCAATCAGGGTGATTCCATCCTCAATCCCCGTTTTTCCTTGAAAATTCCGTTTTTTTCCTGAACTGGCATCAAGCTGGGGATGGAAAATGTTTCAAATTGTGTTTAGTTTGTCATGGAACTACTTGATCTTGATGGAAAGGGGAATTTTGAGCTGCTCTCCTGGGGAAATTTCGCTAATTGGTGCCAAGGAAGGGTTTTTTTCATGGACAGAGCTGGGAGTGAGAGGGTGATTGAGGAAGGAGTGCTCATGAGACAGTCATGGGATGAAATGTTTCACTCAGGGTCATGATTTCCATTTCTTGTGGGCTGCAAACCGTCGGGGTCAGAGCAGAGTTCTCCTCCTGGACAATGCCTGGGTGACTGTCCCTGCTCAGGCCCCAGGAACAGCCCAATTGCTGCTTCTAATTAGCAGTAATTAAAGGACAGGCTCTGTCTTGGGGTGTTTAGAAGGATTTAAAGCGAAAAACTGCAAAACTCGAGTTTAATCCCCGCTCCCCTGAGCCTGGAGCCGCTGCAGTTTAATTTTTACCCATTAAGATCTTACATTGCAACAACTCAAACTGTTTGATTGCGGTGTAAACACAGAGTTGTTGACAGTGCAGACAGAACCCGGGGAGCTGCCAGGTCTGGAATGGCCTCAATGGTTCCCTGGAGCTGCTGGGATTTGTGATCCTGGTGGGGTTTGGATGGTTCCAGTCATTCCTTTTTCCTCCTGGGAGCAGTGAGGAACAATCCCAGCTGCTCCTGGTGACCCTGAGGGAGATTTAACTCACAATTTCTTTGATCTGAGGCTCAAGTGATGCTTTTTCCCTGCCTGACAGCAAAATCCTCGCTTGGAATCATGGAATGGTTTGGCTTGGAAAGGATCTTGAAACTCTTGGAGACTTGCAGTGAATTCCTGTGATGGCTCAGAAATCCCCAGGGTCACATCAATGTCACCTCCAGGGCTTTGCAGGAAGCAGGAAAAATGCTGGGAACCCAATCCTGTCCCTAATGCTAATTGGGGAGTTGATAATAAACACCAAAACCAGACCTCAAATCTTCCAACATGAGCCTGATGATGGAAATAAAATGGAAAAAATTGATGTGGAATGTTCCTGAGGAAGTGCCTGACTTGTGGTTTGTTTTTTTTTCCAGCTTACAAAACTGTGTCAGGTGTGAATGGTCCCCTGGTTATCCTGGATCAAGTTAAGGTAAATGAAGCTTTTGGAGGGAGAGTTTACAGGAAAAGCTGGGAAAGGTAAAATCCAGAATTTTGGGAGATTCCACAGAGTAATTTTAATACATTTCTGAGTGCTGGGATGAATGGGAATGTGGAAATGGCTCTGAGATTGGAGAGGGCTGGCTGTGTCCTGGAGGAAAAGGAAAATTCTGAGGCTGCTGGGCAAAGAAAAGAAACAATGTTTGAGTTTTACCAAACCCTTGGAATGTTGTTTCAATTCCAATTTGGGATGTATCCGTTTCCTTTGTTCTTGACCTTTCTGTTTCCAAACCAATGCTCTGGAAAAGGAAGCTCTGGACACTTCTGGCTTTTCCAGCAAACAAGAGCTGCAGGTTTTTCTTCTTATCAGATGGAATTTTCTGTCATTACTGGGGACTCCCAGGGTTTTCAGAACTGATTCTGCTGCTCCAACCCTGCAAATGTTTATTTCTACAAACTGGGTTTAGCCTGGGAAATTTAATATCCTTGAAATGAGTTTTATTCTGCTGATAAAATTATTATTAAAACTGAGTAGTTTCTAGGCTTGAAGTGGGTGATTTTTGTTTGCTGCTGTGGAGTTTAATCCTCTCTCCCCTCCTTTTTCTCCTGCAGTTCCCCAGGTATGCTGAGATCGTGCACCTGACCCTGCCCGATGGCACCAGGAGGAGTGGGCAGGTGCTGGAAGTCAGTGGCTCCAAGGCAGTGGTTCAGGTATGAGCAGGAACCTCATTTTCCAAATTTTATTAATCAGGATGTGCTCTGATTTCATTAATCAGGCTGTGCTCTCAATCAAACCTGTCTGCAGATCTGTTCTGTGAAATGAAAACAATAAATCACCTGCTTGCAAGTGGAGATTACATCAATAATTTTAGAGGATTGCTAACAGTGACATTTTTATTTGTATCCCCATGGATTCCTTTGCTTCTGAATTCAAGGAATTCCCTGTAATTTGTAGTGTTGAATTCCAGCTCAGCCCTGTGTATAGTGGGCTGGTATTTCTCCTAAAAATCTGTTTCTTGTTAACATTATTTTATCTGAAGAACTTGGCAGAGGGAAACACTTGAGACTAAAAGATTGGCAGCAGCTTTGATGTTTTTTGCTGATATAATTCATAAATTTTTGTTAGAACTTGGGTTTTGTGCCAACATTTTGCTCTTGAAGCTCTTTGCAGAGCAGTTCCTGCATTGTGCCCTGGGGCTCCAGGTGAAGCAGCACTCAGGAATTACTTTGTGAAGCTCAAACCTCTATCCTGTAATTTATTTCTGTATTTTTTTCTGTTTATTTGCAGGTATTTGAAGGCACTTCAGGGATTGATGCCAAGAAAACCTCGTGTGAGTTCACCGGGGACATCCTGCGAACCCCGGTCTCGGAGGATATGCTGGGTAAGGGCTGTGAAGAATGAACAGATTTATCCCAAATTAACTGATTTTCACACCAATTCACACTTTTATTGTTGTTTTATTGTTGTTTCTATAGGCAGAGTGTTCAATGGATCAGGAAAACCCATAGACAGAGGCCCCATTGTGTTGGCTGAAGATTTCCTGGATATTATGGGTATGTTCTCAGTCCATTTCCATGGGGAGTGCAGTCAGATCTGGTGTTCTGATTTCTGAATTAATGCATTTAGTTTGGAGCACAAAAATCTAACTTAGGAGAAGCTTCATCTCAGTTTTAAATGTGTGGCCTCAATGATGGAGTAATTTGTGTTCTCTTAAAAAAAAAACAACCCAGGCCAGCCAATCAACCCCCAGTGTCGGATTTATCCCGAGGAAATGATCCAGACTGGAATTTCAGCCATAGATGGCATGAACAGCATTGCCAGGGGCCAGAAAATCCCCATCTTCTCAGCTGCTGGGCTGCCCCACAACGAGGTGAGGCTTTCCTGCTCTAAACTTGGAGTTCCTGACTGAATGAAGGTGTGGAACAGCATCAGACACAAATTTGGGATGTTTTTCCCCAGATTGCAGCTCAGATCTGTCGCCAGGCTGGCTTGGTGAAGAAATCCAAAGATGTGATGGATTACAGCGAGGAGAACTTTGCCATTGTCTTTGCTGCTATGGGGGTGAGTCCAGGGCTGGAGGAATCAGTGACATTCTGAAGTGTGAGCAGGTTTGATGTGTGTGGAATTTAAAAATGGGTGAAAATTTCAAAGGCCAGAAGTGCTGGAGGTGCTTGGCTCTGGCACAGATAAGCTGTGGCTGCCCCATCTGTGGGAGTGTCTGAGGTTGGAGCACCCTGGGACAGTGAAGGGTGGCACTGGGTGACACTGGGTGGCTTTTAATGTCCCTTTCCACCCAAACCATCTCATCATTCTAACAAAATAAACCTGATCAGGATAAATAACCTGAACTCGATCTGCAGCCTGGAATTCTAGAATTTGCTCACTCTGGGAATTCAGAGGAGCCTTTGAGCAGATGGAGAGCATTGCTGTGGGTTATTTATGAGGTGATCAGCCTTTAAGAGGATGCAAAATGTGCTGAGTTAAACCTGGACCTAAAGCCTGGGTGCTGCTTTTTAGGTGAACATGGAAACGGCTCGGTTCTTCAAGTCAGACTTTGAGGAGAACGGCTCCATGGACAACGTGTGCCTGTTCCTGAACCTGGCCAACGATCCCACGTGAGTGGCCACTGCCTGCTGGGAGGGGATGGAGCCTGACTGGTGTCCTGTAGGAAAAAAAAAACAATTTTGGTGGGTTTTGTGGCAGCAAAGCTGCAGGTGCAGTTCTGGCGCTGCAGGTGCAGTTTTGGCACTGCAGGTGGTGCCTGTGGCACACTGGAAGCCCTGGGTGGCTCCTAAATGTCCCAGGCAGCCCTGGGTGGCTCCTAAATGTCCCAGGCAGCCCTGGGTGGCTCCCAAGTGCCCCAGACAGCTCTGGGTAGCCCCCAAGTGCCTCTGGCAGCCCTGGGTGGCTCCTAAATGTCCCAGGCAGCCCTGGGTGGCTCTCAGGTGTCCCAGGCAGCCCTGGGTGGCTGTCAGGTGACCCTGGGTGGCTCCCAAGTGTCCCTGGCAGACCTGGGTGACCCCCAGGTGACCCTGGCAGCCCTGGGTGGCTCTCAGGTGTCCCAGGCAGTCCCAAGTGTCCCAGGCAGCCCTGGGTGGCTCTCAGGTTACCCTGGGTGGCTCCCAAGTGTCCCATGCAGCTGTGGGTGGCTCTCAGGTTACCCTGGGATGCCCCCAAGTGTCCCCAGGCAGTCCCCCCTGACAGCAGGGTTGTTTTTCCAGCATCGAGCGCATCATCACTCCCCGGCTGGCCCTGACCACGGCGGAGTTCCTGGCGTATCAGTGTGAGAAACACGTGCTGGTCATCCTGACAGACATGAGCTCCTACGCTGAGGCTCTCCGAGAGGTACAGCCTCATTAACATCTTAATTAATGTGTTTATTAAAAGGCTGGCTGTTGGCAGGAAGGGGTGGTGGTGGAAAGTGAGAAGCGAAGCTTCTGTTGAAGCGTTTGTGATCAATATTCATGGCAATGTTTGGAAACAGCCAATGAGGATTTTAGTTAATCCTTAATTAGCTGGGATTTGTGTGACAATTCCATCCCAGAATTGTCCCAGGCCAGGTTGGACAGGGCTGGGACCATCCTGGGATAGCAGAGGTGTCCCTGCCTGTCACAGGGGTGGGACTGGATGATGTTGAAGTTTCCTCCCAACCCAAACCACCCCATAATTCCATGAATGAGCAATTTGATACCATAACTCTGCATTTATCCTGTCCTGTCACACTTTGTGCTGACAAAGAGCTGTTTTAGAGCCTGGTACACAAAATCAGGGGACACAGCAGCTCCTTGGCAATGTTTTTGTGGCTGTTCCCAGGTGTCAGCAGCTCGGGAGGAGGTTCCTGGCCGCCGTGGCTTCCCTGGCTACATGTACACTGACCTGGCCACCATCTACGAGCGCGCCGGGCGAGTGGAGGGCAGGAACGGCTCCATCACCCAGATCCCCATCCTCACCATGCCCAACGACGGTGAGTTTGGGGGGCAGAGCTTTGAGGGGTCCATCACAGCTCCCTGCCTGCTCTGGGGCACGCAGGAGGGCCTTTGGGGTTCCTTCATGTCGCGGGTTTTGGCTGCTTGCTCTGTGTTTTACAATTAAAAATGTAAAATTGAGCCTTGGTGCTCATGGCCCTGTCCAGGAGCATTCAGGAATAACTGATGAAGTAACAAAAAGCTGCACCTCAGTGTTAGAATGAGTATAAAAAGGCTGAAATCTGCCAAAATGCTCTTTTTTCCACAGATATTACTCACCCTATCCCTGACTTGACCGGGTACATCACCGAGGGACAGATCTACGTGGACAGGCAGCTGCACAACAGGCAGGTGTGTGCCACACTGCTCACTCAGTGCTGAATTTATTAATTATTTTAATTTATTTAAGGATTCCTGTTAATTGCTGGGTGTTCTCCCCCAGATTTACCCCCCCATCAACGTCCTGCCCTCCCTGTCCCGGCTGATGAAGTCGGCCATCGGCGAGGGGATGACCAGGAAGGACCACGCCGACGTGTCCAACCAGCTGGTGGGTGAAAGGTTCCTCAGGAAATGGGGATTGTTTCCAACACCCCTTGGGCTGCTCAGCCTGGAAAGGCCAGGATTATTTGGGATCCAGAACATTTCTGAGGCTGCTTTAGAGCCTTGACTGAGTGCTCAGAGTTTGAACAGGAATTGGGGAGGATTGGAGGGTTGGAACGGATTGGGGTGAAACATTCCTCAAACCCCTTTGGCTGCCCTGATCCTGGAAAGGCCGGGATCATTTGGGATCCAGAACATTCCTGAGGCTGCTTTAAATCTTGACTGAGTGCCCAGAGTTTGAACAGGAATTGGGGAGGATTGGAGGGTTGGAACATTCCTCAAATTGGGGAATTGGGGATGGTTGGAGGGTTGGAACAGATTGGGGTGAAACATTCCTCAAACCCCTTTGGCTGCCCTGATCCATTTGGGATCCAGAACATTTCTGAGGCTGCTTTAAAAGCCTTGACTGAGTGCTTCAGAGTTTGAACAGGGATTGGGGAGGATTGGAGGGATGGAACAGATTCGTTCTGGAGCTGAGCTGGGGGTGTTCCCCTGGAGATGGCTCCTTGCAGAGCCTAAAGGGGCTTCAGGAGAGCTGGAGAGGGACTGAGGACAAGAGATGGAGGGACAGGACACAGGGAATGGGTCACACTGCCAGAAATGGGATTTTAGATGGATTTGGGAATTAGGAATTGCAGTCTGTGAGGGTGGGCAGGGCTGGGCTGTAATTCCCAGAGGAGCTGTGGGCAGTGCCCAATGCCAGGCTGGGATAACCTGGGCCAGCAGGAGCTGTCCATGGCTGTGTCAGGGTGGGGTTGGGTGATCTTTAACCCAGGGAGCTGTTCCTGGGTGGCAGAGGAGGCTCAGAGCTCTGTCCCCATCCCAGTACGCCTGCTACGCCATCGGCAAGGACGTGCAGGCCATGAAGGCCGTGGTGGGGGAGGAAGCTCTGACCTCGGACGATCTCCTGTACCTGGAGTTCCTGCAGAAATTCGAGAAGAATTTCATCGCTCAGGGTAAGCATCCCAACAGCTCCCAGCGGGGTGGGGCTCATTCCCACAGCTCCCTGTGACATCCCCTCTCTGTCCCCACAGGGCCCTACGAGAACCGCACGGTGTACGAAACCCTGGATATTGGCTGGCAGCTGCTCAGGATCTTCCCCAAGGAAATGCTCAAAAGAATCCCCCAGAGCACCCTGGCTGAGTTCTACCCTCGGGATGCAAAGCACTAGGCCAGCTCCCCGTGGCCCTGCTCCGTCAGACGCTGGTTTGGTTTCCTTTTCCATGTGTTGGTGTTTTCCTTGTCGCCCTTCCAGCTCAAACCAGCAGCAGGTGACACTTTGTGTTCCCACACTGAGAGCAGTTTGGAAAATATCCCTTCTCCCAGAGCAAGGCTGGATTTTCAGGAGGATGCTGAGGGCAGCTCTTAAAAATGTGCAATATCCACCACCAGGGTTGGGGCTTGAACTGGGCATTTCGAGGAATGGCTGAGCAGAAATTGAAATCTTCACTTTGAACCCAGGGTTAGAAAACAGGAAAGGCTTGCAGGATGTTTCTTTGTGGAAAATGCAGGTTTTTCAGCAGATTCTGGAAGGTTTGTGTGAGCTGAGAAGGGGAGGTGACACTGGGGACTTTTCCACCATAAAGGGGGAGAAGTCCTGTGCTTCAGGGGGTGCTACCTCAAAGGAGCAGGATAAAATTTAATCCCTGAATTACAGTTTTTTTATTAAAGTTGGCAGAGTAAATTCCCTCTTCACTTTTTTTTTTTTTTAGTTTGAATTCTGGAAATGCCAGACAGAAGCAGCAGCTCCATCTGAGCTCAGAAGTGTCACCGCAGCTGTTGGTGGTTCAGGGCTCTGTGCTGCTGCTGAAGGGGACCCTGAGAGGTTAAAACCAACCTTAAACCTGGCCTAGGTGTGCTCAGCTTTTAAACCATGGCCTGTCCTACACAAAGCAACAGGAGTTAAAAAAGAAAAAAAAGAAAAAAAAGCAGCTTTTCATGTGAGAAAGGATATTTTGAGCCTGCTCGAGGTGCGCTGGGCTGTGCCTTGGCTGAAGCTGTTGCGGTTTGCACTCCAGGCACAGATTTGCCTCAGCCCTGAGCTCAGCATTCCCAAACACTGCAATCTTGGCTGGGCAATTCCGTGTTGTTCCTTTTCCAACGGGTTCAGCCCAGGCTCCGGGCCCGCTGCTGCTGGCACAATTCCCTGCTTTTCCCAGGCTTTTCCTGCAGTCTGAGCTGAGCTTTGGCTCAGCACAGCGTGTCTCACCTCCCCACAGCCGTCTGGGAAGGTGCTACCACGACTGCAATGTGCTAATTCCAGCTCCCCCTGACGTCTCCATGTGCAGTTCTCTGGTTTGTTCCGTGTTTTTTCTCTGTGGCTGCAGCAGCAACGATTTTATTCCAGTGCATTCCACCCGAAGCTGTGTCGGTTTCTTCTTCCTGAGGTTGGGATGGGAGGGCGGAAGCGTTGGCATGAAAATACTTTAATGTAGAGAATCTCTAAATATTAAATTAAATATGGAAGGTGTTGAACAAACGGGAGCTTTGGTGAATTTGGGGCTGAAAATCACTTTGGGGGTCCTGTCCTCGGGGATCCTGGGATTTTGAGGGTCCCTGGAGCCACCCCAATTGTCTCTGGAGGCTGGTGCTGAGGAGGAGGAGGAGAGGAGGATGGAGGAGGAGGATGAGGAGGAGGAGGAGGAGGGGGAGGAGGAGGGAGGAGGAGGGAGGGGGAGGAGGATGGAGAGAATGGAGGAGGAGGAGGAGGAGGAGGATGGAGGAAGGATGGAGGAGGGATGGGGAGGAGGGAGGGAATGGAGAGGAAAGAAGGGAGGAGAGGAGGCTCTGCCGTTCAGCCTCAGCCCTCGGTGCAGTCACGGGGAAAGGCTTTGCAGGAATGTGCAGGGAATGTGAGAGCTCTGTCCCCTCCTCCCTCTCACGGGTTTGTGCTGGAGGGGCCTTGGAAACCTTCAACTCCTTCAAAATGAGCTTTGGGCTGGGTTTGCTTTGGATTTTGGATTTTTGGGGTTCAGTCAGTGGGTGCAGCCAGCCCCATTCCCTCCCTTGGTGGGATCACGGGTTAGGACATAGCCTGGCCCTGGTAGGAACAGCCGAGCCTGGCACAGGGGACAGGATTGCTAAACCCAGGGGTGCCAAATCCAGGGATGTCAAACCTGGGAATGCCAAACCCAGGATCCCAAACCCAGGGATCCCAAACCCAGGATGCCAAACCCGGAATGCCAGCTCAGGAAGCCAAACCCAGGAATGCCAACCCAGGGATCCCAACCCCAGAAAAGCCAAACCCAAGGATCCCAAACTCAGGGATGCCAACCCAGAGATGCCAGACCCGGGAATGCCAACACCAGGGACTCCAACCCAGGGATGTAACCCAGAGATGCCAACCCCAGGCATCTCTGGATCCAAACCCAGGATCCCAAACCCAGGATGCACAGGATGCCAAGCTCAGCTTTGCTGTTTCCCCCTCCAGCAGCTCCAGGCCAGGCTGAGCCCAGCTCAGGGATTACCCCGGGTTTTTCACTGCTGTGGGATGAACAAAGCTGCTCAGGGCCGGCTTTGGGGCCGTCCTCTGTCCCCTGGCACCGCTGTGCCAGCTCCTGGTGCCAAGCCCGGGGTGGGGACAGCGGGGACAGCGGGGACAGCAGGTCCCGGCTCAATGGGCCGTTCCGCTCCCCCAGCTGCCGCCGCCGCCGGGCGGTTCCAGGCTGAGCTGTTTTATTCCGTTTTTTCATCCCCTAATGAGTAACGAGCAGCGCCCGGGGCTGAGCCGCTCGCCGAGGGATGGCAGCCGGTGGCACACGCCAGCTGTCCCCGGGCTGGGGCCGGCACGGGCGGCTCCGTGTCCCTCGGTGCCGGCCTGGCAGATGCGAGGCAGAGCCGGAGCTGCCGCCGCTCATTGCACATCAAAAGCGCTTTTTTTTTTTCTCCGAGCCCGCCCGGCTCCGCTTCATTCCCCGTCCCCGAGTTTTGGGGCTGGCTCTGTCCCCGCACCAGCCAGATCGCGGTTGCAGGAGATGGGATCAGCTTTTGCTCGGTCCGGGGCTGATTTTCACACTCGGATCGCTCCCACAATCCGGGCCGAGCAGGATTTTCTGTCCTTTTCCTCCCCAGCGGCTTTGAAGGATCTAAAAATAAATTTCCCTCACTCCTCGGGCAGCGGGAACGCAGCCAAGGTGTCCCTGCAAAGCCCCAAAGGTGCCCGGTGCCCTTTTGGGGTTCCCAGATCCCTTCACAGGAGCCGTGTTCCCTATAATGGGAATATTTTCCCCATTTTCTGCTCCCCAACCTCCCCCTCTGCCTCTCCCCATGACAATCGATTCCGTTTGGAGCAAAACAGCAGAAACAGCCAAAACACGACCTTGGGTTTGTCACAGCTCCATCCCTCCCTCGGGAATTGTTTTCCCTGGATCCCCTCCGGGATGAAAGGGGGGTCGGGGTGGAAATCAGGCTGGCCTGCCGGGGGCCAGACGGATTATCCCGATCCCCCAGAGCCCAATCCCTGCTTTTCCCGGGTTATCCCAGCTGCAGAGCGGAGATAACGCTGCAGACAGCAGGGCCAGGTGGAGGGATGTCCCCAGAGGGTTGTGACAAACAGGGACACGCCAAACCCTGGGAGCGTCAGCCAAGCTGGCCGGGAGAGCTGGGCAAGTTTAAAAATTTTTTTATTTATAAATAAAACCATAAAATTACCAGTAGTTTACATCAGTCACCAGAAAATAATAAACCAACAACGACAAAAAAAAAAATAAAAAAAAAATGCAGAAAAATATTTCTCTGTCCAGGCTGGGGCCGGGATGTGACACTGGAGTGACACACCTGGAATGCGGACGGGCACACACAGCGCAGTTGTGCAAAGGCAGCACGGCGAGGCCTCTGGAGATCACACCAGCGAGCTGGGGGGGACACGGGGCCGAGGGGACACGGGGACAGGGATGGGGACGGTGCCACCGAGGCCAGCGGGAGCGGGGAACTGCCGGGTGAGGAGTGGGGAAGGGCTCTGCTCCCATAGCTGTGCCCTGGGGGATGCACAAAATCCCTCCCGGCCTCGCCATCCCCGAGCTTTTTGTTTTCCAGAATATCCTTTGGCAGCTCTGGGTGAAGGCTCGGCCCGAGGTGGCCCCGGCTGGCAGCCACAAAAATCAGAGAGTGGCTTTGTACGGCGGGGCAACGGGCGAGGATCGCTGGGAAAGGACCAGGACTGGTTGGAAAAGGCTAAAATCAGCTGGGAAAGGCCAGGACTGGCTGGGAAAGGTCCAGAATTGGCTGGAAAGAGCCAGGACTGGCTGGGAAAAGCCAGGACTAGTTGGGAAAGGGCCAGGACTGGCTGGGAAAAGCCAGAACTGATTGGAAAAGGCTAAAATCGGCTGGGAAAAGCCAGGACTGACTGGGAAAAGCCAGGACGGGTTGGGAAGGTCCAGAATTGGCTGGAAAGAGCCAGGACCGGCTGGAAAGGCCAGGACTGGCTGGGAAAAGCCAGGACTAGTTGGGAAAGGGCCAGGACTGGCTGGGAAAAGCCAGGACTGATTGGAAAAGGCTAAAATGGCTGGGAAGGGCCAGGAAGTGCCAGGACCAACCCAATTGTCTCTGGAGCTGTGGCCTGAGTGAAGGAGGAGAGGAGGAGGATGGAGGAGGAGGATGAGAGGAGTGAGGAGGAGAGGGGAGGAGGAGGGAGGAGAGGGAGGAGAAGGCAGAGGAGGATGAGAGAAATGGAGGAGGGGGGAGGAGGAGGATGGAGGAGAAGGATGGAGGAGGATATGGGAGGAGGGAGGGGAATTGGGATTGGAAAGATGGGAGATGAGAGGAGGCTCTTGCCGTTCGCCTCAGCCCTCGGTGCAGTCACGGGGAAGGCTTTGCAGGAATGTGCAGGGAATAGTGAGAGCTCTGTCCCCTCCTCCCTCTCACGGGTTTGTGCTGGAGGGGCCTTGGAAACTTCAACTCCTTCAAAATGAGTTTTGGGCTGGGTTTGCTTTGGATTTGGATTTTGGGGTTCAGTCAGTGGGTGCAGCCAGCCCCATTCCCTCCCTTGGACGGATTGGGTGAAACATTCCTCAACCCCTTTGGCTGCCCTGATCCTGGAAAGGCCGGGATCATTTGGGATCCAGAACATTCCTGAGGCTGCTTTAAATCTTGACTGAGTGCCCAAGAGTATTGAACAGGAATTGGGGATGATTGGAGGGTTGGAACATTCCTCAAATTGGGGAATTGGGGATGGTTGGAGGGTTGGAACAGATTGGGGTGAAACATTCCTCAAACCCCTTTGGCTGCCCCTGGAAAGCCAGGTTATTGGGATCCAGAACATTTCTGAGGCTGCTTTAAAGCCTTGACTGAGTGCTCAGAGTTTGAACAGGGATTGGGGAGGATTGGAGGGATGGAACAGATTCGTTCTGGAGCTGAGCTGGGGTGTTCCCCTGGAGATGGCTCCTTGCAGAGCCTAAAGGGGCTCAGGAGAGCTGGAGAGGGACTGGGACAAGAGATGGAGGGACAGAACAGGGAATGGTCAAACTGCCAGAAATGGGATTTTAGATGGAATTTTGGGAATTAGGAATTGCAGTCTGTGAGGGTGGGCAGGGCTGGGCTGTAATTCCCAGAGGAGCTGTGGCTGTCCGGACCGGAGTTCACCTGGGGCTGACATAGTGGATGTCCTGGCCCAGGTGTCATGGTGTTGGGGTTGGGTGATCTTTTAAGCCCAGGGAGCTGTTCCTGGGTGGCAGAGGAGGCTCAGAGCTCTGTCCCCATCCCAGTACGCCTGCTACGCCATCGGCAAGGACGTGCAGGCCATGAAGGCCGTGGTGGGGGAGGAAGCTCTGACCTCGGACGATCTCCTGTACCTGGAGTTCCTGCAGAAATTCGAGAAGAATTTCATCGCTCAGGGTAAGCATCCCAACAGCTCCCAGCGGGGTGGGGCTCATTCCCACAGCTCCCTGTGACATCCCCTCTCTGTCCCCACAGGCCCTACGAGAACCGCACGGTGTACGAAACCCTGGATATTGGCTGGCAGCTGCTCAGGATCTTCCCCAAGGAAATGCTCAAGAGAATCCCCCAGAGCACTCTGGCCGAGTTCTACCCTCGGGATGCAAAGCACTAGGCCAGCTCCCCGTGGCCCTGCTCCGTCAGACGCTGGTTTGGTTTCCTTTTCCATGTGTTGGTGTTTTCCTTGTCGCCCTTCCAGCTCAAACCAGCAGCAGGTGACACTTTGTGTTCCCACACTGAGAGCAGTTTGGAAAATATCCCTTCTCCCAGAGCAAGGCTGGATTTTCAGGAGGATGCTGAGGGCAGCTCTTAAAAATGTGCAATATCCACCACCAGGGTTGGGGCTTGAACTGGGCATTTCGAGGGAATGGCTGAGCAGAAATTGTAAATCTTCACTTTGAACCCAGGGGTTAGAAAACAGGAAAGGCTTGCAGGATGTTCTTTCATGGAAAATGCAGGTTTTTCAGCAGATTCTGGAAGGTTTGTGTGAGCTGAGAACAGGGGAGGTGACACTGGGGACTTTTCCACCATAAAGGGGGAGAAGTCCCTGTGCTTTCAGGGGGTGCTACCTCAAAGGAGCAGGATAAAATTTAATCCCTGAATTACAGTTTTTTTATTAAAGTTGGCAGGTAAATTCCTCTTCCCTTTTTTTTTTTTTTTATTTTTGTTTGAATTCTGGAAATGCCAGACAGAAGCAGCAGCTCCATCTGAGCTCAGAAGTGTCACCGCAGCTGTTGGTGGTTCAGGGCTCTGTGCTGCTGCTGAAGGGGACCCTGAGAGGTTAAAACCAACCTTAAACCTGGCCTAGGTGTGCTCAGCTTTTAAACCATGGCCTGTCCTACACAAAGCAACAGGAGTTAAAAAAAGAAAAAAAAGAAAAAAAAAAAAGCAGCTTTTCATGTGAGAAAGGATATTTTGAGCCTGCTCGAGGTGCGCTGGGCTGTGCCTTGGCTGAAGCTGTTGCGGTTTGCACTCCAGGCACAGATTTGCCTCAGCCCTGAGCTCAGCATTCCCAAACACTGCAATCTTGGCTGGGCAATTCCGTGTTGTTCCTTTTCCAACGGGTTCAGCCCAGGCTCCGGGCCCGCTGCTGCTGGCACAATTCCCTGCTTTTTCCAGCTTTTCCTGCAGTCTGAGCTGAGCTTTGGCTCAGCACAGCGTGTCTCACCTCCCCACAGCCGTCTGGAGAGGTGCTACACGACTGCAATGTGCTAATTCCAGCTCCCCTGACGTCTCCATGTGCAGTTCTTTGGTTTGTTCCGTGTTTTTTCTCTGTGGCTGCAGCAGCAACGATTTTATTCCAGTGCATTCCACCCGAAGCTGTGTCGAGTTTCTTCTTCCTGAGGTTGGGATGGGAGGGCGGAAGCGTTGGCATGAAAATACTTTAATGTAGAGAATCTCTAAATATTAAATTAAATATGGAAGGTGTTGACAAAACGGGGCTTTGGTGAATTTGGGGCTGAAAATCCACTTTGGGGGGTCCTGTCCTCGGGATCTGGGATTTTGAGGGTCCCTGGAGCCACCCCAATTGTCTCTGGAGCTGGTGCTGAGAGGAGGATGAGGAGGAGAATGGAGGAGGAGGATGAGGAGGAGGATGGAGGAGGGGAGGAGGGAGGAGAAGGGAGGAGGAGGAGGGAGGGATGGGAGGAGAGGATGGAGGAGGAGGAGGGAGGGGAGGAGGATGGAGGAGAGGATGGAGGAGGGGGATGGAGGAGGAGGGGAGAGATGAGGAAGAAAGATGGAGGATGGAGGAGGCTCTGCCGTTCAGCCTCAGCCCTCGGTGCAGTCACGGGGAAAGGCTTTGCAGGAATGTGCAGGGAATGTGAGAGCTCTGTCCCCTCCTCCTCTCACGGGTTTGTGCTGGAGGGGCCTTGGAAACCTTCAACTCTTCAAAATGAGTTTGGGCTGGGTTTGCTTTGGATTTTGGATTTTTGGGGTTCAGTCAGTGGGTGCAGCCAGCCCCATTCCCTCCCTTGGGTGGGATCACGGGTTAGGACATAGCCTGGCCCTGGTAGGAACAGCCTGAGCCTGGCACAGGGGACAGGATTGCTAAACCCAGGGGTGCCAAATCCAGGGATGTCAAACCTGGGAATGCCAAACCCAGGGATCCCAAACCCAGGGATCCCAAACCCAGGATGCCAAACCCGGGAATGCCAGACTCAGGAAAGCCAAACCCAGGAATGCCAACCCAGGGATCCCAACCCCAGAAAAGCCAAACCCAAGGATCCCAAACTCAGGGATGCCAACCCAGAGATGCCAGACCCGGGAATGCCAACACCAGGGACTCCAACCCAGGGATGTAAACCCAGAGATGCCAACCCCAGGCATCTCTGGATCCCAAACCCAGGGATCCCAAACCCAGGAATGCCAAGCTCAGCTTTGCTGTTTCCCCCTCCAGCAGCTCCAGGCCAGGCTGAGCCCAGCTCAGGGATTACCCCGGGGTTTTTCACTGCTGTGGGATGAACAAAGCTTGCTCAGGGCCGGCTTTGGGGCCGTCCCTCTGTCCCCTGGCACCTGGGAAGGGCCAGGAGCGGCTGGGAAGGGCTAGGACTGGCTTGGAATGGCCAGGACTGCTTGGGAAAGGTCAGGATTGGTTGGGAAGGTCCAGAATTGGCTGGAAAGAGCCAGGATCAGTTGGGAAAGAGCCAGAACCAGCTGGGAAAGGCAAGGAAGTGCCAGGACCGGCTGGGAAGGGCCAGGACTGGTTGGGAAAAGGCCAGGACCAGCTGGAAAAGGCCAGGACTAACTGAGAAGGGCCAGGAAGTGCCAGGACCGGCTTGGAAAGGCCAGAACTGGCTGGGAAAGGGCTAAGACCGGCTGGAAACAGCCAGGACCAGCTGGGAATGGCCAGGACTGGTTAGGAAAAGGCCAGGACCGGCTGGGAAGGGCTAGGACTGACTGGGAAAGGCCAGGACTGGCTGGGAATGGCCAAGACCAGCTGGGAAAGGGCCAGAACTGGCTCGGAAGGGCCAGGACTGGCTGGGAAAGGCCAGGATCAGCCAGGACTGGTTGGAAAAGGCTAAAATCGGCTGGGAACATCCAGGAGTGGTTGGAAAAGGCTAGAATCAGCTGGGAAAGGGCCAGGACTGACTGGGAAAGGCCAGGATCGGCCAGGAGTGGTTGGAAAAGGCTAAAATCGGCTGGGAACAGCCAGGACTGGCTGGAAAAGGCTAAAATCGGCTGGAAAGTGCCAACCCGTCTGGCAGAAGTGGGGCAGTGGTTCGGGGTGCTCGGGGCCGGGCGCAGAAGGCACAGACTGGTTTCTGTGTGTCACCTTTCCAGGCTGGAATTTGGCACAGCTCGGAGCCCTCGGCCGAATCGGCGGCGTTGGGATTGTGCCAGACCCCTCCCCAGAGCCCCGGAATGGAAAATTGCAGCAAAAAATATCATTGCACTGGCACAGAGGGGTCACGGCTGGAGACCCCCACCCCAAAAACTGCGCCCTGAATGTTCCCTCCCCCGTCATGGGGACACGAGGGCCACCAGCAGTGTCACCTCACCATCTCCGATGGTGACAGGAGGGAAATTTTAAGAGCTGGGGTAGAAATTAAGGTGTGTGTGGTGGGTTTGGGGTTTTTTTTCCGGCTTCCCACAGGAGGAGATAAGGCAGGAGATCACCCCAAGCAGGGATGGTCCCAATGAGGGGCTGTGGGGTCAAAACCAACCCCGATCCTTGGCCGGACTGTGCTTGGGACATTTCTGTGAATTCTTGGACCCAGAAATTTTCTTGCTGCCTGGCAGCCGGGAAAATGGATGGAGCAGCCAGGAAAAGGGATGGAGGAGTCTGGAAAAGGGATGGAGCAGTTGGGAATAAAAAAAAAAGAAAAAGGGGGGGGGGGGGGGGGGGGAAGTGGAATTTTCCTTTTTCCCCCCCAAACAAATGGAAGGCCCTGATTGGAAATGGAAATAAAAAAATGGAAAAAAAAAAAATTGGAATGGTGGGATATGTTTTTTTCCCCTGAAGGAAAGTGCCTTGACTTTGTGGTTTGTTTTTTTTTTTCCAGCCTTACAAAAACTGTGTCAAGGGTGGTGGAAAATGTCCCCTGGTTATCCTGGGAAATCAAGTTTTAAGGTAAAATGAAGCTTTTGGAGGGAGAGTTTACAGGAAAAGCTGGGAAAGGTAAAATCCAGAATTTTGGGAGATTCCACAGAGTAATTTTAATACATTTCTGAGTGCTGGGATGAATGGGAATGTGGAAATGGCTCTGAGATTGGAGAGGGCTGGCTGTGTCCTGGAGGAAAAGGAAAATTCTGAGGCTGCTGGGCAAAGAAAAGAAACAATGTTTGAGTTTTCCCAAACCCCTGGAATGTTGTTTCCATTCCAATTTGAGATGTATCAGTTTCCTTTGTTCTTGACCTTTTTGTTTCCAAACCAATGCTCTGGAAAAGGAAGCTCTGGACACTTCTGGCTTTTCCAGCAAACAAGAGCTGCAGGTTTTTCTTCTTATCAGATGGAATTTTCTGTCATTACTGGGGACTCCCAGGGTTTTCAGAACTGATTCTGCTGCTCCAACCCTGCAAATGTTTATTTCTACAAACTGGGAATGAGTTTTATTCTGCTGATAAAATTATTATTAAAACTGAGTAGTTTCTAGGCTTGAAGTGGGTGATTTTTGTTTGCTGCTGTGGAGTTTAATCCTCTCTCCCCTCCTTTTTCTCCTGCAGTTCCCCAGGTATGCTGAGATCGTGCACCTGACCCTGCCCGATGGCACCAGGAGGAGTGGGCAGGTGCTGGAAGTCAGTGGCTCCAAGGCTGTGGTTCAGGTATGAGCAGAAACCTCATTTTCCAAATTTTATTAATCAGGATGTGCTCTGATTTCATTAATCAGGCTGTGCTCTCAATCAAACCTGTCTGCAGATCTGTTCTGTGAAATGAAAACAATAAATCACCTGCTTGCAAGTGGAGATTACATCAATAATTTTAGAGGATTGCTAACAGTGACATTTTTATTTGTATCCCCATGGATTCCTTTGCTTCTGAATTCAAGGAATTCCCTGTTTAAATGTTTTGGTTAAAAAAAAGTTTTTTTTTTGGAAAAATTCAGCTCAGCCCTGTGTAATAGTGGGTGGTATTTCTCCTAAAAATCTGTTTCTTGTTAACATTATTTTATCTGAAGAACTTGGCAGAGGGAAACACTTGAGACTAAAAGATTGGCAGCAGCTTTGTTGTTTTTTGCTGATATAATTCATAAATTTTTGTTAGAACTTGGGTTTTGTGCCAACATTTTGCTCTTGAAGCTCTTTGCAGAGCAGTTCCTGCATTGTGCCCTGGGGCTCCAGGTGAAGCAGCACTCAGGAATTACTTTGTGAAGCTCAAACCTCTATCCTGTAATTTATTTCTGTATTTTTCTGTTTTATTTGCAGGTATTTGAGGAGGCACTTCAGGGATTGATGCCAAGAAAACCTCGTGTGAGTTCACCGGGGACATCCTGCGAACCCCGGTCTCGGAGGATATGCTGGGTAAGGGCTGTGAGGAATGAACAGATTTATCCCAAATTAACTGATTTTCACACCAATTCACACTTTTATTGTTGTTTTATTGTTGTTTCTATAGGCAGAGTGTTCAATGGATCAGGAAAACCCATAGACAGAGGCCCTATTGTGTTGGCTGAAGATTTCCTGGATATTATGGGTATGTTCTCAGTCCATTTCTGTGGGGAGTGCAGTCAGATCTGGTGTTCTGATTTCTGAATTAATGCATTTAGTTTGGAGCACAAAAATCTAACTTAGGAGAAGCTTCATCTCAGTTTTAAATGTGTGGCCTCAATGATGGAGTAATTTGTGTGTTCTCCTTAAAAAAAAAACAACCCCAGGCCAGCCAGATCAATCAACCCCCAGTGTCGGATTTATCCCGAGGAAATGATCCAGACTGGAATTTCAGCCATAGATGGCATGAACAGCATTGCCAGGGGCCAGAAAATCCCCATCTTCTCAGCTGCTGGGCTGCCCCACAACGAGGTGAGGCTTTCCTGCTCTAAACTTGGAGTTCCTGACTGAATGAAGGTGTGGAACAGCATCAGACACAAATTTGGGATGTTTTTCCCCAGATTGCAGCTCAGATCTGTCGCCAGGCTGGCTTGGTGAAGAAATCCAAAGATGTGATGGATTACAGCGAGGAGAACTTTGCCATTGTCTTTGCTGCTATGGGGGTGAGTCCAGGGCTGGAGGAATCAGTGACATTCTGAAGTGTGAGCAGGTTTGATGTGTGTGGAATTTAAAAATGGGTGAAAATTTCAAAGGCCAGAAGTGCTGGAGGTGCTTGGCTCTGGCACAGATAAGCTGTGGCTGCCCCATCTGTGGGAGTGTCTGAGGTTGGAGCACCCTGGGACAGTGAGGGTGGCACTGGGTGACACTGGGTGGCTTTTAATGTCCCTTTCCACCCAAACCATCTCATCATTCTAACAAAATAAACCTGATCAGGATAAATAACCTGAACTCGATCTGCAGCCTGGAATTCTAGAATTTGCTCCCTCTGGGAATGCAGAGGAGCCTTTGAGCAGATGGAGAGCATTGCTGTGGGTTATTTATGAGGTGATCAGCCTTTAAGAGGATGCAAAATGTGCTGAGTTAAACCTGGACCTAAAGCCTGGGTGCTGCTTTTTAGGTGAACATGGAAACGGCTCGGTTCTTCAAGTCAGACTTTGAGGAGAACGGCTCCATGGACAACGTGTCCGTTCCTGAACTGGCCAAACGACCCACGTAGTGCACTGCCTGCGGGAGGGGATAGGAGCCCGACTGGTGTCCTGTGGACTAAAAAAAACAATTTGTGGGTTTTGTGGCAGCAAAGCTGCAGGTGCAGTCTGGCGCGCCAGGTGCACTTTGGCACTGCAGTGTGCCTGTGGCACCGGAAGCCCTGGTGCTCCTAAATGTCCCAGGCAGCCCTGGGTGGCTCCTAAATGCCTCAGGCACCCTGTGGCTCCCAAGGCCCCCAAGACAGCTCTGGGTAGCCCCAAATGCCTCGGAGCCCTGGGTGCTCCTAGAATGTCCAGCAGCCCGGGTGCTCTCAGTGTCCAGGCAGCCCTGGTGGCTGCAGGTGACCCTGGGTGCTCCCAAGTGTCCCTGTCAGACCTGGGCCCCAGGACCCTAGGCAGCCCGGTGGCTTCTCAGGTGTCCCAGAGATCCCAAGTGTCCCAGGCAGCCCTCGGGTGGCTCCGGTTCCCTGGTGGCTCCCAAGTGTCCCATGCAGCTGTGGTGGCTCTCGTTACCCTGGGAGCCCCAAGTCCCAGGCAGCCCCCTGACCAGCAGGTTGTTTTTCCAGCACTCGAGCGCACATCACTCCCGGCTGGCCCTGACCACCGGATTCCGGCGTATCAGTGTGAGAAACCGTGCTGTACTGACAGACATGAGCCCTATGCTGACGCCCCGAGAGTACAGCCTCATTAACATCTTAATTCAATTGTTTATTAAAAGGTGCTGTTGAGAAGGGTGGTGGGGAACGTGAGAAGCGAAGCTCTGTGAAGCGTATGTGATCAATCATGGCAATGTGAAACAGCCAGAGGAATTTTAGTTAATCCTTTAATTACTGGGATGGTGACAACCATCCCAGAAATGTCCCAGCAGGGACAGGCTGGCATCCGAGCGATACGCAGAGGTGCCTGCCTCACAGGGGGGACTGGATGAGTTGAAGTCCATCCCAAACAACACACCCATAATTCCATAGAATGACAATTTGATACCATACTCTATGATCCTGTCCTGTCACACTTTGTGCTGACAAAGGCTGTTAAGAACCTGGTACACAAATCAGGGGACACAGCAGCCCTTGGCAAGTTTTTGTGGTGTTCCAGGTTCACACTCGAGGAGGAGGTCCTGGCCGCCGTGGCTCCTGGCTACATTACAACCACCTCGCGCCCCATCTACGACGCCGGGCAGTGAGATGCAGGAAAGGCTCCATCACCCAGATCCCGATCCTCACCATGCCCAACGAGGAGAGTTTGGGGCAGAGCTTTGGGGGCCAACAAAGCCCCTCCTGCTCTGGGGCACCAGGAGCCTTTGGGTCTTCATGTCGCCGGTTTGCTGCTGCCTGTTATTAGAATAAAATGTAAAATTGAGCCGGTCTCATGCCCTTCAGAGCATTCAGGAATAACCTGATGAAGTAACAACAAGCCAGCCAGTGTTAAACTGCAATAAAAGGCTGAAATCTGCAAATCTCTTTTCCACGATATTACTCCATCCCTACTGACCGGGACTCACCGAGGGACACATACACGTGACAGCAGCTGCACAACAGCAGGGTGTCACACGCCACCAGCAGGAATTATGAATATTTTAATTATTTAAGGATTCCTGTAAGCTGATGGTGTTCTCCCCAGATTTCCCCCCGCATCAACGCTGCCCCCCTGCCCGCGATGAAAAGTCGGCCATCGGCGCAGGGGATGCCAGGAAGGACACGCCGAACGTGCCAACCAGCTGGTGGTGAACAGGTTCCTCAGAAAGGGATTTTCCAACACCTGGGCTGCTCAGCCTAGAAAGGCAGGATAATTGGGACCAGAACATTTCTGGGCTCGCTTAGAGCCTTGACGAGTCTCAGAGTTGAACAGGAATTGGGGAGATTGAGGGTTGGAAACCGATTGGTGAAAACATTCCTCAAACCCCTGGCTGCCCGACCTGGAAAGGCGGATCATTGGACCAGAACATTCCTGAGGCTGCTTAATCTGACGCATGCCCCAATTTGAACAGCGAATGGGGAGAGATTGGAGGTTGGAACATTCCTCAAATGGGGAAGGGGATGGTTGGAGGGTTGGAACAGAGGGAAACACCACTTGCCCAAAATCCAACCTCTGGCCTCCAGACCTTGACTGTGCCAGGATTATTGAAAAGAGATGGAAGCGAGGAAACTTTCGAGACAGCGGTCGAAGCTTGACCAAAGCCTGAACTGAGGGACTAGCAGAGTAGAACCAGGGATGGGCCGCAAGGATCGTGGGATGGGATAGAATCAGATTCGTTGGTGGAGGCTGGCAAAGCTGTGTGCAGCAGCTGATTCACTGGGACCCAGCAGAGCCTCAAGGGGCTGTGTCAGGGTGGTAGTAGACTGTAACAACGGATGGAGAGCACAATGGTCCTGCGAATAATGATTGGAAGATGCGTGTAGGTGCAGCTGGGCTTCCAGACGGGCAGTCCCATGCCCGGATAACCTGGAGAGACGCCAGGCTTCAGGGTGTGGTATTCCGGGCTCGCAGGGGGCCGCCGCCATCAGTAGCCGCTACGCCATGCAAGCGCGGATGAGGCCGTGGTGGGGAGGAAGCTCGACCCGGACGACTCCTGTACTGAGTTCCTGCAGAATCAGAAGAATCATCGCTCAGGTAACATCCCAACTACTCCAGCGGCGGCTCATTCCCACAGCTCCCGTGACATCCCCTTCTCTCCCCACAGGGCCCACGAAACCGCACGTGACGAAACCCTGATATTGCTGGCAGCTGCTCAGGATCTTCCCCAAGGAAAGCTCAAGAGCATCCCCCAGAGCACTCTGGCCGAGTTCTACCCTCGGATCAAAGCCACTAGGCCAGCTCCCCGGGCGCTGTCCAGACCTGGTTGGTTCCTTTTCACATGTGTTGTGTTTCCTTGGTCGCCCTTCCACCTCAAACCAGCAGCAGGGACCCTTTGGCCCACACTGAGAGCAGTTTGAAAATATCCTTCTCCCAAGCAAGCGGATATCAGGAGGATGCGAGGCACTCTTAAAAGCGCATATCCACCACAGTTGGGCTTGAACTGGCATTCGAGGGAATGCTGAGCAGAAATTGTAAATCTTCTTTGACCAGGTTAGAAAACAGGAAAGCTGAGGATGTTCTCATGGAAAATGCAGTTTTCAGCAGATTCGGAAGGTTGTGAGCTGAGACAGGGGAGGTGACACGGGACTTCTTCCACCAGTAAGGGGAGAAGTCCTGTCTTTCAGGAGGTGCTACCTCAAAGGACAGATAAAATTTAACCCTAATTACAGTTTTATAAATTCAGGGGTAATTCCGCTCACTTTTTTTTTTTTTTAGTTGAATCTGAAATGCCAAACAGAAGCAGCAGCTCCACTGAGCCAGAATGTCCACCGCAGCTGTGGTGAGGGCTCTGGCTGCTGCTGAGGGGACCCTGAGAGGGTTAAAACCAACCTTAAACCGCCTAGCTGTCTCAGCTCTTTAAACCATGGCGTCCACACAAAGCAACAGGATTAAAAAAGACAAAAAAAACAAACAAAAAGCAGCTTTCCCTGGAGAAAGGATATTGGAGCCTCTCAGGTGCGTGGGCGTGCTTGGCTGAAGCGTTGCGTTTGCACTCCAGGCACAGTTCTGCCTCAGCCCTGACTCAGCATTCCCAACACGCAATCTGCTGGGCATCCGTTGTTCTTTTCCAACGGGTTCAGCCAGGCTCCGGCCGCTGCGCTGCACATTCCCTGCTTCCCAGCTTTCCTGCAGTCTACTGAGCTTTGGGCTCAGCACAGCGGTCCACCTCCACGCCGCTGGGAAGGTCACCACGACCTGCAAGTGCAACCAGCTCCCCCTGACGCTCCAGTGCAGTTCTCGGTTGATCCGTTTTTTTCTCTGTGGCTGAGCACCACGATTTTATTCAGTCATCCACACCGAAGCTGTGCGGTTCCTCCTGAGTTGGGATGGGAGGCGGAAGCGTGGGCAGAAAATACTAAAGTAAGAAACTCTAAATATTAAATAAATATGGAAAGGTTTAACAACGGGGCTTTGGGTGAATTTGGGCGAAAAACTTGGGGTTCCCGCCTCGGGATCCGGGATTTGAGGCCCGGAGCCACCCCAATTGCTCGGAGGCTGAGGATTGAGGAAGGGAGGCGAGGAGAGGAGGAGAGGAGAGGAGGAGAGGAGAGAGGAGGAGTGAGGACGGAGAGGGAGGAGGAGGAGGGGAAGGGTATGGTAGAAATGTCTTAGGAGAGTGAGGATTGGTATTGATGAAGAGGTATGGTTATTGGAGGAATGAGGAGGAGGTAAGTTGGATTGAAGAAGGGAGTTCGTGTCAGCCTGCCAGCCCTGTGCAGTAGGGAAGGCTTTCAGAATGTGCAGGGAAAGGTAGAGCCGTCCCCTCCCTCCCTCTCACGGGTTTGTGCTGAGGGGCCTTGGAAACCTCAACTCCTTCCAAATGGTTATTGGGCTGGTTTGCTTTGGATTTGGATTTTTGGGGTTCAGTCAGGGGTGCAGCCGCCACCATTCCCTCCCTTGGTATCACGTCTAGACAAGCCTGCTCTGTAGGCAACAGACCGAGCCTGGCACAGGGACAGATTGGCTAAACCCAGGGTCAAATCCAGGGATGCAAACCTGGGAATGCCAAACCCAGGGATCCAAAACAGGGACCCAAACGCCAGGATCCAAACCGGAATGCCAGACTCAGGAAGCCAAACCCAGGAATGCAACCCAGGGATCCAACCCAGAAAAGCCAAACCCAAGGATCCCAACTCAGGCGATGCCAACTCCAAGATGCCAGACCGAAGCAACACCAGGACCCAACACCAGATAACCCAGAGATCCAACCCCCAGCATCCTGGATCCCAAACCCAGGATCCCAAACCCAGATAACCCACAACTCAGCGCTGTTTCCCCCTCCACGCTCCAGCCAGGCTAGCCCAGCCAGGATTACCCGGGGTTTCAACTGCTGTGGATGACAAAGCTCTCAGGGCCGGCTGGGGCGTTTCGCTCCCCTGCCCGCTGTGCCTAGCTCCTGGTGCCAACCCGGGGGGGACAGCGGGGACAGCGGGGACAGCCATGGATCCCGCTAATGGGCTTCCGCTCCCCCAGCGCCGCGCCGCCGGGCGGTTCCAGGCTGAGCTGTTTATTCGTGTTCATCCCTAATGATACGAGCAGCGCCCGGGGGCGAGCCGCTCGCCGACGATGGCAGCCCGGTGGCACACGCCAGCTGTCCCCCTGGGCCGGCACGGGCGCTCCGTGTCCCTCGGTGCCGCTGGCAGATGCGAGGCAAGCCGAGCCGCCGCTCATGCACATCAAAAAGCGCTTTTTTTTTTTCTCTCGATGCCCCCCTGGCCGCTTCATTGCCCCGTCCGAGTTTTGGGGCGGCCTGTCCGCACCAGCCAGATGCGGTTGCAGAGATGGGATACTTCTTGCTCGGTCCGGGCTGATTCACCACACCGGATCGCTCCCACAATCGGCGAGGCCCATCCGGTAGGAGCACAGGGATTTCTGTCCTTTCCCGCCCAGCGGCTCGAAGGATAAAAACTAAATTTCCCTACTCTTGGCACGGGAACGCAGCCAAGGTGTCCGTCAAAGCCCCAAAGCGTGCCCGGGCCCTTTGGGGTTCCCAGATCCCTTCACAGGAGCCGTTCCCTATATGGTAAATTCCCCATTTTCTGCTCCCCACCTCCCTCTGTTTTCCCCATCGACAATCGGATTCCGTTGGAGCAAAACACAGAAACAGCCAAACACCGACCTGGGTTTGTCACAGCTCCATCCCTCCCTCGGGAATTGTTTTCCCTGGATCCCGTCCGGATGAAAGGGGTCGGGTGGAAATCAGCTGGCCTGCCGGGGGCCAGACGATTATGCCCGATCCCCCAGAGCCCAACCCTGCTTTTCCCGGTATCCCAGCTGCAGAGCGGAGATAACGCTGAGACAGCAGGGCCAGGTGGAGGGATGTCCCCAGAGTTGTGACAACAGGGCACGCGCAACCCTGGGAGCGACAGCCAAGCTGCCGGGAGAGCCTGGGCAAGTTTAAAAATTTTTTTATTATAAATAAAACCATAAATACCAAGTATTTACATCAGTCACCAGAAAAAATACCAACACGAAAAAAAAAAAATAAAAAAAAAATGCAGAAAAATATTCTCTGTCCAGGGGGGCCGGGATTGACCTGGAGTGACACACCGGAATGCGGACGGCACACACAGCGCAGTTGTCAACAGGCACACGCGAGGCCTCTGGAGACACCCAGCGAGCTGGGGGGACATCGGGGCCGAGGACACGGGGAAGGGACGGACGGCCGACCGGAGCGGGAGCGGGGAACGCCGGGTGAGGAGTGGGGAAGGCTCTGCTCCCATACTGTGCCCTGGGGATGCACACAAATCCCTCCCGGCCTCGCCATCCCAGAGCTTTTTGTTTCCAAATACTTGGCAAGCTCTGGGTGAAGGCTCGGCCCGAGTGGCCCCGGCTGGCAGCCACAAAATCAGAGAGTGCTTGTACGGCGGGGCAACGGGCGAGGAGGCGGGAAGGACCAGGACTGGTTGAAAAGGCTAAAATCAGCGGGAAAGGCCAGGACTGGCTGGAAAGGTCCAGAATTGGCTGGAAAGAGCCAGACGGCTGGATAAAGCCAGCGACTAGTTGGGAAAGGGCCAGGCTGTGGGAAAATCAGACTGATTGGGAAAAGGCTAAAATCGGCTGAAAAGCCAGGACTGACTGGGAAAAGCCGGACGGGTTGGGAAGGCAGATGCTGGAAAGCCAGGACCGCGGGAAAGCCAGGACTGGCTGGGAAAAAGCCAGGACTAGTTGGAAAGGGCCAGGACTGGCTGGAAAAGCCAGGACTGATTGAAAAGGCTAAAGATTGGCTGGGAAGGGCCAGGAAGTGCCAGGACCAACTGGAAGGACAGGAGCGGCTGGGAAGGGCCTAGGACGGCTGGAAGGCCAGGACTGCTGGGAAAGGTCAGGATGGTTGGGAAGGTCCAGAATTGGCTGGAAAGAGCAGGATCAGTTGGGAAGAGCCAGAACAGCTGGGAAAGCAAGGAAGTGCCGGACCGGCTGGGAAGGCCAGGACTGGTTGGGAAAAGCCAGGACCAGCTGGAAAAGCCAGGACTAACGAGAAGGGCCAGAAGTGCCAGGACCGGCTTGGAAAGGCCAGAACTGGCTGGAAAGGCTAAACCCGCTGGAAACAGCCAGGACCACTGGGAATGCCGACTGGTTAGGAAAAGGCAGGAACCGGCTGGGAAGGCTAGGACTGACTGGGAAAGGCCAGGACTGGCTGGGAATGGCCGACACTGGGAAAGGCCAGAACGGCGGGAAGGCCAGATAGCCAGGACTGCGTGTGGAAAAGGCTAAAATCGGCTGGGAACATCGAGTGTTGGAAAAGCTAAAATCAGCTGGGAAAGGCCAGGACGCGGAGGCTGGACTGATGGAAAGGCAGATCGCCAGAGTGGTTGGAAAAGGCTAAAATCGCTGGGAACAGCCAGGACTGGCTGAAAAGGCAAAATCGGCTGAAAGTGCCAACCCGATCGGCAGAAAGGGGCAGTGGTTCGGGTGCCGGGGCCGGGCGCAGAAGGCACAGACTGTTCTGTTGTCACTTTCCAGGCTGGAATTGCACAGCTCGGACCCTCCGGCCGAATCGTCGGCGTTGGGATGTGCCAGACCCCTCCCCAGAGCCGCCGGAATGAAAATTGGCAGCAAAAAATCATTGCACTGGCACAGAGGTCACGGCTGAGACCCCCACCCCAAAAACTGCGCCTGAATGTTCTCCCCCGTCTGGGGACATCAGTGCCACCAGCAGTGTCACTCACCATCTCCGATGTGACAGGAGGAAATTTAAGAGCTGGGTAAATTAAGGTGTGGTGGTGTTGGGGTTTTTTCCGCTCCCGCAGAGAGATAAGGCAAGATCACCCCAAGCAGGAGTCCAATGAGGGCGTGGGGCAAAACCAACCCCGATCCTGCCGACGGCTGGGACATTTGTGAATTCTTGGACCCAGAAATTTTCTTGCTGCCTGGCAGCCGGAACAAGGATGGAGCCGCCGGAAAAGGATAGGAGTCTGGAAAAGGGAGGAACACAGGAAAAGAGATGGAGCAAGCAGGAAAAGGGATGGAGCAGCAGGAAAAGGGATGGAGCAGTCGGGAAAACAAAAGGAATGGAGCCCTCACCTGTGGGAGCGGGGAGAGCTGTGGGTGCAGCGCAGGGGCTGTGTGAGTGAAGGGGAATTCGGCTGATTTTGGGGTGATTTTAGCGTAATTTTGGGGTGATTTTGAGGTAATTTCCGGGTGATTTTGGGGTAATTTTGGGATGATTTTTCAAGGGTGATTTGGTGTGATTTCAGGGTGATTCAGGAATTCGAGAGATCGAGTGATTCAGGATGATCTCGGGTTGATCTCAGGGTGATTTCAGGGTGATTTCACGGATGGATTTCGGTGATCAGCGTGATTTCGGGAGATTTCAGGTGATTTCAGGATGATTGAGGTGATTCAGGCGTGGGCTGGCCCACAGGTGGGGTCCTCCCTGAGGCCCTCTCAGGGTGGCACAAGGGGATGTGGCAGTGGCAGGAGGTGGCTCTGGGCTCCCTGGGATCGGCACCGGCACAGGGAGGGTGAGGAGGGGGAGCTTCCTCCAGAGAAATGGGGACCCTGGGGCCGATTCCTGTCCAGGGAGACTGTGCTTCCACGCCCACCCCCCAGAGCGGTGCCACCCCCGGCAGCAGTGCCCCCCATTTCTGGACCCGGACAAGCACCCCGGGGCACTGGGCACAGATGGCAGAGAATCCCCTGATCCCCAGGAGTTCTGGTCCCTGCCCGCCCCTCCAGGGGCTCCTCGGGGGCAGGGGGCATCGCGGGACGGGGAGCCTGGGCCTCAGCATGGCACTGAGTGGCTTGTCACCTGGGACACAACGGTGACAGAAGCACGGGGGACACGGCGACTGGGCCACCCGGGAGGGACATGGGAAATGGCCAGCTGGGCCACGGAGGGGACAGTGGAGGAGGACAGGGGAACACGGCTGAGCTGGCTGTGCAGGGGGTGAGCGTCTCCGGGGATACGAGGAGGGGAAGATGAGGAGGGACAGAGGACACAGCTCAGCTGCCACACAGGGGCTGAACCCTCTTTGGCCACCAGGAGTGGACAGGGGACACTGGCTCAACTGGGCCACCAGGAGGGGACAGTGGAGGAGGGGACAGGACACAGGCTCAGTGGACCCCATCTCTTGGACACCAGGAGGGGACACGTGGAGAGGGACAGTGGGACACAGCTCACGCTGAGCTCCGTCCTGGCCGCGAGAGGGACAGTGGCAGAGGGGACACGGCTCAGTGGGCCACACGGCGACCAACTCCTTCTGGGCCACCAGGAGGGACAGTGAGGAGGGGACAGTGGGGATGGGGCTCAGCGGGT
>VKON01002976.1:37105-51750 GCA_009741485.1 Malurus cyaneus samueli | reverse complement strand
CGAAAAGGGAGGAGCAGTCGAAAACAAAAGAATGGACCCCCTGTGGAGCGGGAGAGCTGTGGGTGCAGCGCAGGGGCTGTGCTCGAGTGAAGGAATTCGGGTGATTTTGGGGTGATTAGCGTAATTTGGGTGATTGAGGTAATTCCGGTGATTTGGGGTAATTGGGATGATTTCAGGTGATTTGGTGTGATTCAGGGTGATTAGGATGATTTCGAGATGATCGCAGGTGATTTCAGGAACTCGTATCTCAGGGTTTCCAGGGTGATTTCCAGGCGGTATTCAGGTGATTCAGCGGTGATTTCAGGGTGATTTCAGGATGATTTCAGGGTGATTCGGAGTAAGGTGATTCAGGGGCGTGGGCTGGCCCACAGGTGGGTCCTCCTGAGCCCTCTCAGGGTGGCACAAGGGGAGATGTGGCAAGTGGCAGGAGGGCTTCTGGGCTCCTGGATCGGCACCCGCACAGGGACGGTGAGGAGGGGAGCCCTCCAGAGAATCGGGGACCCTCGGGCCGATCCTGTCCAGGGAGACTGTGCTTGCCACGCCACCCCCCAAGCGGTGCCATCCCCGGAGCACGTGCCATCCCCATTTCCTGGAGCCCGGCAAAGCACCCCGGGGCATGGGCACAGATGGCAGAGAATCCCTGATCCCCAGAGTCTGGTCTGCCCGCCTTCCAGGGGCCTCGGTGGGCAAGGGGCATCGCGGGACGGGGAGCCTGGCCGTCAGCATGGCAGAGTGGCTTGGTCACCTCTGGGACACAACGGGTGACAGCAAGCACGGGGGGGACACGGCGAGCTGGCCACCGGGAGGGACATGGGGAAATGGCTCAGCGGGCCACCGGAGGGGACAGTGGAGGGGGGACAGGGAACACGGCTGAGCTGGGTTGCACGGGGTGCTGATCTTCCTGGGGATACGAGGAGGGGAAGATGAGGAGGGGACAGAGGGACACAGCCAGCTGGGCCACACAGGGGGCTGAACCCTCTTTGGCCACCAGGAGTGGACAGGGGACATGGCTCAGCTGGGCCACCAGGACGGGGACAGTGGAGACTGGACAGGGGGAACGCTAGCTGAAGGCTGCAACTTTTGGGCACCAGGAGGGACGTGGAGGAGGGACAGTGGGATCACACCACGCTGAGCTCTCCCTGGCCGCGAGAGGGACAGTGGCAAGGGGACACGGCTCAGCTGGGCCACACGGCGAACCAACTCCTTCTTGGGCCACCAGGAGGGGACAGTGGAGGAGGGGACAGTGGGGATGGCCAGCTGGGTCACCAGGAGGGAACAGGGGAGACCGCTGAGCTGGGCTGTGCATGGGGCTGAGCTCCCCTGGGACACAATGAAGGGACAGAGGACACAGCTCAGCTGCACACTCAGTGGACTGAGCTCCTCCCAGGCCTGAGGAGGGACAGGGCAAGGGCAGGGGACATGGCTGAGCGGCCCACCAAGAGGGGACAGTGGAGGAGGGGACAGGGGCACACGGCTCAGCTGGGCCACCGGGAAGGGAAGGGACAACGCTCAGCTGCAGCGCCGGGACCGAGCCCTCCCTGGCGGACACCACGATGCTGCCTCAGATTCGGTGGCGATGATGTCCTCGTTAGGGACGTCGGCGCCGGGAGTCACTCGATGGCCCTTGCGTCCTCCCGGCCGCCAGCTCTGCCATCTTCCCAGGCTCGTCCTCTTGACATGTGCAGGAGCCGCTGCAGCTGCTTCTGGAGTGGACACCTTCCCTCCCTCGCGCCACGTCTCGCTGTGCTGGAAGCCGCTCGCTCATCTGCCGTGTTCGCGCTCGGCTTTGACTCCGCCCGCAGGCCGCTCCAAGCCCCCCTGCAGCGCTTGGGCATCGTCCTCCGCCGCCCGGCTCGTGACCTCGCAGGAGCTCCACGATCTCCTCTTCACCAGATGGTTCACCTTCTCCGCAGCAGCCCGACTCGTTCTTCTGCGCTGCAGCTCGTTCTCAGCACACCTCCAGCCCAGGTGGTGCGCAGCGACGCTCGCTCTGGGTCTCATCTCCAGCCTTCCATCTTGAGCCGCACCTCCTTGAGCTGAGCCTTCAGGCTCAGGATCTCCGGGTTTTGCTGGTGACTCGGTCCTGAGCCTCCTTCAGCGCTGCTCGCAGGAGACTCCCGGATTTCTGGCACACCTGGGTGTAGAATGGACCAGTGTAAATCTCTGTTTTTGTGAAAACATAAGTTATGAATTGTTACTGAGTAACTTAGACTACAAGAAAAGCAGAATGAGGTAGAAGAAGATGCGAAAAGGAGGATGGAAACACAGCAGGTAACACAATACCTCGCACTGACATAAGAAAAACATAGAAACAAAAACATAAGAGCAATGTAGACAAAGATGATGAAGAGAACAAAATGTCGAAAACGCTGATTAAACAGTAAGCTCAAATGCTTTGCACAATATATAATTATATAAATGTAATGACAACTGCTAAATTACATAATAAATAGTTGCTATCATAAGAGAAGCTAGTTAGAAGAATAAAAAAGAGCTTTGAAAAAAAGATCATGCCAAATCATGTGCGGTCTGTGTACCTGTGCCCCCGCAGCCAAAACCTGGGTTAGGCCAACCTCAGAAAAAGCCCCGTGTGAGCCGACTGGCAGGCAGAAGACCCTGAATTTAATTTATTTCATATTATTATTTCATTCTAATTATTATTATAACGATATTACAAATGCTTCTGATTAATACGCTGGAATTTCCCTAGTAACCAACTTTGCTCAGCAGAGCCCAGAGTGAGTAAATGAAGCCAGGAGTGAGTAAATCAAGCCGGAGTGAGAAACCAAGCTACACCAGGAGGGGACAGGGGGACACGGCTCAGCTGGGCTGTGCAGGGGGCTGAGCTCCTCCTGGGGACACAAGGAGGGGACAGGGGGACACAGCTCAGCTGGGCAGCGCCGGGACCGAGCCCCTCCCTGGGGGACACCACGAGTGGCTGCCTCAGATCTCGGTGGCGATGATGTCCTCGTAGGGGACGTCGGCGCCGGGGATGTCCAGCTCGATGGGCTCCTTGCCGTCCTCTCCGGCCGCCAGCTGCTGCAGCATCTTCTCCAGGCTCTGGTTCCTCTTGTACATGTGCAGGTAGCTCTGCTGCAGCTGCTTCTGGTAGTGGATCACCTTCTCCTTCTCCTCTCGCCACGTCTGCCGCTCGTGCTGGAAGCCGCTGCTCATCTGCTCGTTGTTGTCGCGCTCGGCTTTGAGCTCCGCCCGCAGCCGCTCCAGCTGCCCCTGCAGCGCTTGGGCATCGTCCCCGCCCGGCCCCGGCCCCTCGCTGACCCTCTCGCGGAGCTCCACGATCTCCTGCTCCAGCAGGTTCACCTTCTCCCGCAGCAGCTCCGACTCGTTCTTCTTGCGCTGCAGCTCGTTCTCGCACACCTCCAGCTCCATGGCCTTGGTGCGCAGCGACGCCTCCAGCTCCTGGGTCTTCATCTCCAGCCCTTCCATCTTGAGCCGCACCTCCTTGAGCTGAGCCTTCAGGCTCAGGATCTCCGTGGTTTTGCTGGTGAGCTCGGTCTGAGCCTCCTTCAGCTGCTGCTTCAGCAGGGAGATCTCCCCGGATTTCTGGCACACCTGGGTGTAGAAGGATCTCAGTTAGGTAAATCTCTGTTTTTGTGAAAACAAAGTTATGAATTGTTGTTACTGAGTAACTTAGACTACAAGATAAAGCAGAATGAGATAGAAGAAGATGAGAAAGAGGAGGACGTGCCTACAGCAGTGTAACACATACTTCGCACTGATTATGAAGAAGAAATATAGTAAGAAGTAAGAACAAAGAGCAATTAAAGAACAAAAGAATGATTGAAGAAGAAGCAAAATGTCGAAAACGCTGATTTAAAACAGTAAGGCATACAAAAATACGCTTTTGCAAATATATTAATTATATGTTAAGATGTAATAGACAGACTGCTAAATTACTAATAAATAGTTGCTAATCATATAGAGAAGCTAGTTTATGAAAGTAGATAAAAAAGAACTTGATAAAAAGAATCATGCTCATCATATTAGTGTCCGCGTGACCTTGTGCCCCCGTCAGCCAAAACCTGGGTTAGGGCCAGACCTCAGAAAAAGCCCCGTGTGAGCCGGGCACGGCACGAGGAGACCCTGAATTTAATTTATTGGATGGAGCCCCTATGGTGTGAATGGAGCACCCACTGTGGGGATGGAGCACCCATGGTGGGGATGGAGCACCCACTGTGGGGATGGAGCACCCATGGTGGGGATGGAGCGCCCATGGTGGGGATGGAGCACCCACAGTGGGGATGGAGCCGGTTCCTGGTGGGAATTGAGCACTCACGGTGTTGGGGGAGCACCCATGGTGCGGATGGAGCCGGCTCCGGGTGTAGAGGGAGCACGCATGGTGGGAATGGAACACCCACGGTGTGTAGGAAGCACCCACGATGGGGATGGAGCATCCACGGTGTGGATGGAGAACCCACGGTGGGATGGAGCCGGCTCCTGGCGGGGATTGAGCACTCATGGTGTTGGGGGAGCACCCACGGTGTGGAGGGAACACCACGGTGTGTAGGAAGCACCCACAGTGGGGATGGAGCCGGTTCCTGGTGGGAATTGAGCACTCACGGTGTTGGGGGAGCACCCATGGTGGGGATGGAGCACCCACTGTGTGGTTGAAGCACCCACGGTGTACATAGAGCACCCACGGTGCGGTTGGAGCACCCAAGGTGCGGATGGAGCACCCACGGTGGGGATGGAGCCGGCTCCTGGTGAGAATGAAACACCCACGGTGCGGATGGAGCCCGCTCCTGGCGGGGATGGAGCACCCACGGTGTGGAGGGAGCACCCACAGTGCGGATGGAGCCCGCTCCCGGCGGTCACAGCCCCTGCCCGGGGTCAGGCGGGGACACGGGGCCAGCAGCAGCGGGCCCGGGGCTGTCTCAAGCCCAGCTGCCCACAGCGCTCACATTTCCTTTTTGGAGCTCTTTAACACAAACCGCGGCATCGCGGCAGCAGGGTCTGTGTCCCTTCCACACCTCCCGGAGCTGTGAGACAGAGAACAATGACAAATCCTTCTCCAGCCCCGCTGTTCGCCGGGGCTCGGAGCTGCGGGAAGTCACGGGACGCTGCTGGAACCGTGGGTTGAGCAATCACCCCCGGGCAGGGCCGGCAGCTCCCCCCGCTCGGCCGGGGCTGCTCCAGGGCAGCGCTTCCCTTCCGCCCTTCCCCGCCGAGAATTTGGGGTGGGAGCGGGCCCGGCGCTGCGAAGGTGCAGCTTAACCCCCCCAAAGCCCGTCCTGCCGATGGGATTCACCGCAAACTGCACAAATTGTTCTTTTTCTGGCGCTGGCTGCCCCAAACTCAGCTCAGAGCAGCCGCCCACGTTCCCGCCGCGATGATTTCAGCCTGCTCTCCCAGTACAGCCACTTGTTGCCACATCCCGGGCGGGTCCGTGCCTCGATCGCTCCCTGGGTGTCCACAGCTCCTCCAAAGCCCTTCCCAAAGCTGAGACAGAATTCAGCGCTGATTTCTGGCTTTTCCAGCAGAAGGAAGGGTGACACAAACGGCCTTGAGCTGAGCCACCCTCCCGCGGGAGCTGGTGCTGCCTGTAGGGTGAAAATCGCCCTTTTTTCTCCTTTTTTGTCGCAATTGAACAATCGCACGTTCACCTCCAGGCCTGCAGCGGGGTGCCCAGCTGCCAGGGGGACAGTGGCAGAGCCACCGCTGCGCTGGCACCGAGCCCACCCGGCCCCTGGCAGCGGCTCCCCTAACGAGGGTGTGAATTCTCTCAGTGTTCATTGACAGAACATTAAGTGTGATGGACTCCCGGGCCATTCGAGTGGCTGCGACGTGTAATTGAGGCGGCTCATTCTTCTCGACGAGTGTCCCCCCCTCCTCTCCTCGCTAATGGCAAATCGGGGCGGAACACATGGTGAGCGCTTTGTGCTCCATTCACCGCCGGGCAGCGATCAAAACCGGCCCCATGAATGTCGCCGAGTGCGCGGGGACAATGAGCGGCAGTGAATGAAAGAATTGTTGTGGGGCCCCCGAGCCACGATCGAGCAGCGCACGGCCGGCGCCTGCCCGGGCAGGGGCTGAATTGAGCCCGGGGAGGAGCGGGAGAGGGCGGGGGGTAAGGGCGGCTGCGCTGGGGGGGCTCTCGGAGCTCTGATTGCTGTTTGTTTGGGGAGGAAAAGGAGCAGGGTTTGGGGAGGAAAAAGGGCAGGGTTTGGGGAGAAAAAAGGGAATAGTTTGGGGGGTAAAAAGGGAAGGGTTTGGGGAGGAAAAGGAGCAGAGTTTGGGGAGGAAAAGGAGCAGGGTTTGGGGTGGAAAAGGAGAAGGGTTTGGGGGGTAAAAAGGGAAGGGTTTGGGGAGGAAAAGGAGCAGGGTTTGGGAGAGAAAAGGGAAGGGTTGGGGAAGGAGAAAAGGAGCAGGGTTTGGGGAGGAAAAGGAGAAGGGTTTGGGGTGGAAAAGGAGAAGGGTTTGGGGGGTAAAAAGGAGCAAGGTTTGGGGAGGAAAAGGAGCAGAGTTTGGGGAGGAAAAGGAGCAGAGTTTGGGGAGGAAAAGGAGCAGAGTTTGGGGAGGAAAAGGAGCAGTGTTTGGGGAGGAAAAGGAGCAGAGTTTGGGGAGGAAAAGGAGCAGGGTTTGGGGAGGAAAAAGGGAAGGGTTTGGGGGGTAAAAATAGAAGGGTTTGGAGAGGAAAAAGGACAGTATTTGGGGAGGAAAAATGGCAGGGTTTGGGGGGGAAAAAGGCCGAGTTTGGGGAGTAAAAGGAGCAAGGTTTGGGGAGGAAAAGGGAGGGTTTGGGGGTAAAAAGGGCAGGGTTTGGGTAGGGTAAAAAGGGCAGGGTTTGGGAGGAAAAAGAGCAGTGTTTGGGGAGGAAAAAGGGCAGGGTTTGGGGAGGAAAAGAGCAGGTGGGGAGAAAAAGGGAAGGTGTTTGAGGGGGTAAAAAGGTAGGAGTTTAGAGAAGAAGGAAAAAGGAAGTAGTAGAATAAGGTTCGTTGGTGGAGGAACCTGGCGCCTCTGGAGATAACAGTTTGGGAGAGAGGCAGGTTGGACATTCGAACAAGGACAGTGGAAAGAAAAGAGGGCAGGGGGAAAACAGGGGGAGAACGGGTGTGGAAGAGAATGTTGCGGAGAGATAGGAAAGGTTGGGCCACTGAACGTTCGCACGGGTGGAGCAGATCGGGGACTCACAATATAACAGCCCACGCCGGCTCCGTCTCCTCAGCCCGGTGTCCATCAGCGTTTGGGGGTTCTGGGGGCTCAGTCCGGCTCTGGGCGCAGCTCCCACATTCAGCTCAGTGGGATCGCTGCGCTCTCCGTTCCGAATTGAGCCGTTAAAACACCGCTCAGATGCTTCAGGCAGCACCCGCGTGGTTTTCACCGCGGAAATGCCCAGCTATCCCCCCTCCAGGGCCACATTCCTGCTGTCCCCAAGCCCCAAAATCACCGCCTGGCACCGGGGCACAGCGCCTGGCAGCGCTCGAGGGAAAGAGGAAGGAGGCTGAGCCCTGAGCCGGGCTCTTGGCAGCCGCTCTGTGTTATCTGTGCATCTCCCAACAAACACCCAAATGTGTGGGAGCATCTGCACGGAGAGAGATGAATAATAATCCAGGAGGGGAAAAGGAGTGGGCGAGAGAGCTCGCAGGGGAGAAGGAAGCGCTGGCATTCCAAAGAGGAGAGGGGGAGAAGAACAGGATCAGCAGGGAGCAGAGCAACACGGGCGAGGAGGCCCGCGAGGAAACGAGGGCTCCTGCCGGGGTGACCTGTTTGGGAAGGTGCGGGGAAAGCTGCTGCCGGCGAGAATTCGGGCGGGGAGCAGGGGGAAGCTTCAAAGAGGCCGCGCTGCGGGAGATAAGATGAAATTCCTGCAGCCCGTTGGGGAAGGAGGCGATGGGAGAGCGGCTCTCCCACGTGCGGGGTAGGCATGACTGCGATGAGAGATCCATTATTCTTTATTTATTTTTTTTTTTCCCCGCAACAAGCGCGTCGGGTGAATCCCACGTGTTTTCCCCCAATCCCGCGGGCTCAGCCCACGCGTGATTGGGGTCCGCCCCCCGGACCCCCAACGCTCCCAGCCCGAGGAGGATCTCCTTCGGGTGGTGACCATTCCGTGATTTTGGATCCCAAGGGTGCTGGTGAACAGCGTCTAGGGGTCACAAAGCGCTGGCACACAAGCCTATTCAGTAAATCGCGGACCCGGGGACACGGGCTCGTGCTGCTGACCCCCCGCGATCCGTCCCCATCCGTCCTTATCTGGTTCCTTATGATATAGCGATTCATTAGGACTTAGAAAAAGACGACTCTTGAAAAGGCTCATTGGCTGCCGCTATGCACCAGCCGGGCGGGAGGAAGAGCCGTGTCTTTTCTGCTCTGTGTCCCTCCGCTAGATTGAACTGAGTTGAGAGCCAAACTCGGCGAAGAGCCGCGCAAACACGGTCGCGGCCTGTCACCATCGAGATCGGCCGGAAATCTACCCCGTGTGTCTGGGGAACACCGGATGCGCGCGGGGAACAACCGCGAAGCCTACCAGAGTCACCCATTTGCTAAAAACCCAGCACAGACACCAGCCCCATCACCCACAACACAGTCCGCGCCGAATCCCTTCACTAAGAAAAACACGCAGCCGTGGCTTGAGTCGTCAGGGTGGATTCGAGATTCAACAGGATCTTTGAGTCTGCCGGTCCTGTACCTCTCGTCGTTGTGCCTCTGGCTGTGTCACAGATCCCCAGGCAAACTTCATGATCCCCCCTCCTCCAGTTTCATACTGTGCCCCCTTTTCCAGCTGTGCCCTTTCACCACTGTGCCCCCTTTCCCCAGCTGTTACTCTTCTTTTCCAAGCTGTGTCCCCCTGTTCTGGAGCTGTGACCCTCCAGATCTCCTACCGAATGCTGTGCCCCTCCACCTGTGCCCTACTCTCCTCTCCAGCCGTATGCCTCGCCCCCATTTCTTACTTCTCCAGCTGTGTCCTCCTTTCCCCAGCTGTGTCCCCTGTTCAGCTGTGCCCTCCCTCCTCGGTGCTTGTATGCCCCTCTCACTGCATGTGCCCTCCTTTCAGACCAGCTGTCGCCCCCTTTTAACCAGCTTAGTCCCCTTTCCCAGCTTGTGCTCCCCTGTTCACTTTTTGCCGCCATCCTCCTCCGAGCCATGTGCACCCTTTCCTGGATAGCCACCTAGAATATGCCCATCCTCCAGCTGTCCCCGAATTTTTCTCAGCTCGTTCCCTCACGTTTCACTTCCAGTGTGCCCCACCTCCAGCGTTGCCCCCTTTCTCGCTCCCAGTTGTGCCCCCTACCTGTACCTTCAGGCTGCCATCCTCACTTCCTAGTCGCCTTACATTAGGAAGTCGATCACGCCTCTTCACCTCAGCTTGGCTCAGCTCCTCGGGGAGGCGGTAGGTGAGGGGGGGGGGCCTACCCTTCTTCCCAATTTTACTCCCCCCGCAACTCAAAGAAAAAGGGGGGGAGCACCTCCAGCATCTGCTGGTACCTCCAGAGCAGAGGCCGGTGAGCCTCCCCGCCTGATCCCTGTGCCCCCCCTTTATCTCCCAGCTGTGACCCACCCCATCCTCCAGTCTTGTCCCACCTCTTCCCAGTGTGTCCTTCCCTCCAGTCTGTGACCCTTTCCAACTTTTCGACTCCAGTCCTGTGCCCCCTTTCCACTGTGTCCCCGCCTTTTTCCACTGTCGCCCCTTTCCCACGTGTTTCACTGTGCCCCGGCGTGCCCCCTCCACTGTCCCGTCTTTCCTCAGCTGTTGCCCCTTATTCCAGCTGTGCCCTTCCGCATTCTTCCTCCAGCTGTATGAGCCGCCCTTTCCTGCATCGTGCAAGCAGGTCCTTGCACACCAGATCTCCCACTTTACCACCTGCTACCTTTCCCAGCTGTGCCCCCCTTTTTTCCAGCTGTGCCCCTTTCCAGCTGTGCCCCTCTCCAGCTGTGCCCTCTTTCACACATGGAAGTTTCAAGGAAAGGGGAACAGACTAGTGCCGCTCCTCCTCGTTTTGGACCCCCGAAGCCTGCAGCAGCATCCCTGCCCTCCCGGCCGCGCTGTCTCCAGAATCTTCGTGTTTTTGTCGCTGTCCACGGATTCCAACTCCTCCCCGTCCTTCAAAGCGCTCATTTTTAACAGGGAAGGAGAAGAAAAACGCGCCCAACCCTCTGCGGGGCGGGGGTTGATGGAAACTCCTCCTGCCAAGGGGCTGGAAAGCCCCAGCTCTGCTTTCCCCGCATTTCCTCCCTCTCCTGGCACCCGAAACGCCACGGGCGCACCCGAAAAGCTGAGGGGACAGCGAGCGTGGCACCCCCGGAGCGGCAGCTCCGCGCACCCCGCAGCCTCTTCAGGGGATCAAACCCTCCCAACCTTGCCAGGGGTGCGTGTAAACCCCCCAATCCTCACAGGGATGGGTGTAAACCCCTCAAACCCTGCCAGGGGTGCGTGTGAACCCTTCAAACCCTGCCAGGGGTGCGTGTGAACCCTTCAAACCCTGCCAGGGGTGCGTGTGAACCCCTCAAACCCCGTCAGGGGTGCGTGAACCCCTCAAATCCTGCCAGGGGTGCGTGTGAACCCCTCAAACCCTGCGAGGGGTGCGTGTAAACCCCCCCAGCTCCTCTGTGGGTGCGTGTGAACCCCCAATCCCTGCCATGGGTGCGTGTAACCCTCCCGGTGTGAAAGCAGCGTGCAGCGCTGCCACTCCACTTTTAGCCCCCGGGTTCCTGCTCGGACCACGGGAACTCGGCCCGGGGCAGCTCTGGAGAGGAGCGGGATCAGCGCTGCTGCCGGGAGCTCCGAGCTGCTCCAAACACAGCAGGGGCAGCAACGTTCCCTCCCTCCTCATTCTGGAACAGAATTCAGCTCATTTCGATGACGAGCCATCCCCTGCTCCCACCTCACCCCTAATTAGCGAGACGGATCCGCTTCTCCATTAGAGCCGAGTGTCACGGAGGCCACCAGGAGCTGGGATTTTATTTTATTTATGTTTTTCCCGCACAACAAAGCGCGATAGCGCCGGGCCCCGCGTGTCTCTAATCGCTGATCGCAGGTCTCAGCGCACTCAGAGCCTCTTGTCCCCTCGAGTGCTGCGCAGCCATTAACGCTAATTAAAGCTCGCGGCGCCCCTTTCCAGGCGGGTTAAGAGGAGCTCCGGGGATTGGAGAGGGAAAGGCAGCGCCGGGGATGCGGGAGAGGCTGCGGCCATCAGAGACGGGCAGGAGGCGCGGGGCTCGTTGAGATGACAAAAAAAAAAATCCCTAAAAAACGCTCCAATCCTGTTCTTCTCGAACCCGCCTGGCTTTATCCAGGTTGGCCCAACCATTTGAATTCCGAAAAACGGAGCCTGGTCAGTGCCAAAACCCTCGGGGGAAGAACTTTCCCTAAAATCGGACCCTGGTTAGTTCCCAAAAACCTCTGGGGAAGAAACTTTCCCTAAAATCGGACCCAAATCCCCCCGGCACCGCTCCCTGTCACAGACAGGCCGGGAGGAGCTGCAGCCCCCAAGGTTTCCTCTCCGGTCCCACCACCCTCACAGCCCCAACCCCGACGGCTGCAGCCACCCCGTCCCTGTCCCCTGACGCTGTCCCCGTGTCCCCGTGTCCCCAGGCTCGCCGCTCCCGGCCGCGCCGAGGGCTCTGCTATGATCTGGCGGTGTCGGGAGCAGCATGGGCAGCGTCAGCAGCCTCATCTCCGGCCACAGCTTCCACTCCAAGCACTGCCGCGCCTCCCAGCACAAGCTGCGCAAACCCTCGCACCTCAAAAAGCTGAACCGCTACTCGGACGGGCTGCTCCGCTTCGGCTTCTCGCAGGACTCCGGCCACAAGTCCGGCTCCAAGAGCAGCAAGAATGAGGATTTTTTTTACATCAAGGTCAGCCAGAAGCCGCACGGTCCCCACCGGCCGGACTACACGGCGCTGGCCGGAGGAGAGCTGGGCGTGCCCGCCGGGACCAGCGGGCTGGACTTCGGGACGCCCACGCCGCAGAAGTTGATGCCGTTCCCGAGCCAGCTGGAGGTGGTGAGTGGGTGAAGGTGGCCCTGGGAGTGAGGGGACAGCGTTAAAATGTCCTCAGGGCTCAGCGCGGGGCTGTCCTGCTCGCGGTCCACGAGGAAGATCGAGGGTTTGTGTTGGGGAGCGGGAGAGCAGGGGCAGCTCGGGGTGCTCTGGCGCTCTCGGCTTTTGGGAATTTGGATCAGCAGCACGGCCCGGGGAGTTTGGATCTTTAATTTCCAAACCCAGCAGAGGCAGGCTCAGCCAGCAGCATCCTCCCGAGGGGGCACAAGGGGCAGGAGGACCCACGAGGAGCTGCGGTCGGTGTGAAGAGGAAGATCGGGGCAGAGGGTTTGTGCTGGGGAGCTCGGGGTGCTCTGGCGCTCTCGGCTTTTGGGGATTTGGATCAGCAGAACAGCCCCGGGGGGTTTGGAATTTTTAATTTCCAAACCGAGCAGAGGCAGGCTCAGCCAGCAGCATCATCCCGAGGGGGCACAAGGGCCGGGAGGAGCTGGGGTCGGTGCCGACGAGGATGATCGGGGCAGAGGGTTTGTGCTGGCGCTCTCGGCTTTTGGGGATTTGGGTGAGCAGAACAGCCCCGGGGGGTTTGGATCCTTTAATTTCCAAACCCAGAAGAGGCAGGCTCAGCCAGCAGCATCCTCCCGAGGGGGCACAAGGGGCGGGAGGAGCTGCGGTCGGTGCTGACGGCTCCGCTCTTCCCTCGCAGGCCGGGGAGAAGCCGCTCCCCCGTCCCACCGCCTTCAAACCGGTGCTGCCGCGCTCCGGGGCTCTCCTGCGCTCATCCCCCGAGGCCCCGCCGCTGCACCCCCCGGACAAAGGCAAGGAGCAGGAGCTGCGGCCGCTGCCGTGCTCGGGGGGTCTGTCCGACTCCGGCCGTAACTCCATGTCCAGCCTGCCCACGCACAGCACCAGCAGCAGCTACCAACTGGAGCCGCTGGTGACACCCATGGGCCCCATCAGCCGCTTCGGCGGCTCTGCCCACAACATCCTGCAGTGCGCCGTCATCCAGGACAGCAACATGATGAGCCTCAAGGCCATGTCCTTCTCGGACGGCGGCAACAAGATCCTAAACCCGGGCAAAGCCGCCCAAAAAGCCGCCTGCGTGCGCTCGCCACTCGCCACCGACGATTCCACCATCCAGGAGCTGGAGCAGAAGCTGCTGGAGAGGGAGGGCGAGCTGCAGGAGCTGCAGTCGAGCTTCGAGGAGAAGGAGATCAGCTCCTGCCAGGCGTACGAGGAGAAGCAGCGGCGCTGCAAGGAGGAGCTGGAGGGGCTGAAGCAGAAATGCAACAGCAAACTGAAGCAGACGTCGCAGAAAACGCAGCGGACGCAGCAGGTGCTGCACCTGCAGGTGTTTCAGCTGCAGCAGGAGAAGCAGCAGCTCCGTGAAGAGCTGGAGAAACTGGTGAAGGAGCAGAACCTGCTGGAGACCAAGCTGAGGTCCTACGAGAAGGAGAAGACCAGCTTTGCACCGGCGCTGGAGGAGACGCAGTGGGAGGTGAGAGGGAAAAGGGTGAAGGGGATGGGGAGGGGAGAGCTCCAAACACCCCCAGACCTTCCCATCCCTGTCCTGCAGCCAGGAGGAGCTCCCAGGGTGTAGGGAATGGATAGGAAATCTCAGAAAGTGGATAGGAAATCCCAGGAAATGGGTAGGAAATCCATGGAAAGGGGTATGAAATCCCAGGAAATGGATAGGAAATCTCAGGAAATGGATATGAAATCCCAGGAAAAGATATGAAATCCCAGGAAATGGATATGAAATCCCAGGAAATGGGTAGGAAATCCCAAGAAATGGATATGAAATCCCGGGAAATGGATAGGAAATCCCAGGAAATTGATATGAAATCCCAGGAAATGGATAGGAAATCCCAGGAAATGGATATGAAATCCCAGGAAATGGATAGGAAATCCCGGGAAATGGATAGGAAATCCCAGGAAATGGGTAGGAAATCCCAGAAATGGATATGAAATCCCGGAAATGGATAGGAAATCCCAGGAAATGGATAGGAAATCTCAGGAAATGGATAGGAAATCCCAGGAAATGGGTATGAAATCCTGGGAAATGGTTATGAAATCCCAGAAAGTAGATATGAAATCTCAGGAAATGGATATGAAATCCCAGGAAATGGATATGAAATCCCAGGAGAGCCCCAGGCTGTCCCATGGTGGGTTTTTATTGATAATAGGGTTCTCACTGTCCCTCATCAAAATCCCTGCATAAAACCCCTTCAGCCATTAAAACAAAACAATAATAGATTTAAATAAATGCAGTGTGTAAATAAATATATACACATAAATACACGTATAAAATTAAATAAAATAAATATATATAAATAAATAAATTTAGATTAAGGAAAATAATAGATTTAAATAAAAAATGAAATAAATAAAAAGGCATTCCCAGCCTCCAGCCACGGGGTGTTCTGGCTGCAGGCCCCACAGGAGCAGTAAAGCTGCCTTCCCACGAGGAAATAGGAACTCCTTGGTGAGGGAGCAGTAAAACCTTCCACACTCTGCTTAAGCTTGGTTTACTCACTCCTGGCTTGATTTACTCACTCCTGGCTTCATTTACTCACTCCTTGGCTCTGCTGAGCAAAGTTGGTTAAACTGAGGGAAATCCAGCGTTTAATCAGAAGCATTTGTAATATCAGTTATAAATAATAATTAGAATGAAATAAATAATATGA
>VKON01002976.1:14023-24655 GCA_009741485.1 Malurus cyaneus samueli | reverse complement strand
CCAGAACTCAAAGATCCTTCGAGATCATCGAATCCACCCTGCGACCTCAAAGCCACGCTGCAGTTTTTTTTTAGTGAGGGATTCTGGCAGCCCGGACCTGTGTGTGGGGTGAGGGGCTGGGTCTGTGCTGGGTTGGGGGACCCTCGGTGGCTCCCGCGGTGTCCCCGCGCCATCCCGGCTGTCCCCAGAGCCACACGGGGCCCGGCCGGCTCTGTGACATCGCGGTGGGCGCTGTCACTCATCAATTAGCGAGGACACAGAGCCAGAAAAGACACGAGCCTTCCCTCCCGCCCGGGTGCCGGCAGCAAATGAGCCTTTCAAGGGTCTTTTGTCAGCGCCGAGGAGGGGAGGGGACCGGGGGGCAGCAGCACGAGCCCCGTGTCCCCTCCCCGAGCGGTGCCAGCGCTTTGTGACCCCTCCAGACGCTGTCACCAGCACCTTTGGGATCCCAAAATCACGGAATGGTCACACCCGAGGAGATCCCCTCGGGCTGGGAGCGTGGGGGTCCCGGGGGACGGACCCCAATCCACAGCGTGGGCTGAGCCCGCGGGATTGGGGGAAAACACGTGGATTCACCCACCGCGGCTTGTGCGGGGAAAAAAAAAAAAATAAAAATGAATGGCATCTCATCATCGCAGTCATGCCTACCCCGCACGTGGGAGAGCCGCTCTCCCATCGCCTCCTTCCCCAACGGGCTGCAGGAATTTCATCTTATCTCCCGCAGCGCGGCCTCTTTGAAGCTTCCCCCTGCTCCCCGCCCGAATTCTCGCCGGCAGCAGCTTTCCCCGCACCTTCCCAAACAGGTCACCCCGGCAGGAGCCCTCGTTTCCTCGCGGGCCTCCTCGCCCGTGTTGCTCTGCTCCCTGCTGATCCTGTTCTTCTCCCCCTCTCCTCTTTGGAATGCCAGCGCTTCCTTCTCCCCTGCGAGCTCTCTCGCCCACTCCTTTTCCCCTCCTGGATTATTATTCATCTCTCTCCGTGCAGATGCTCCCACACATTTGGGTGTTTGTTGGGAGATGCACAGATAACACAGAGCGGCTGCCAAGAGCCCGGCTCAGGGCTCAGCCTCCTTCCTCTTTCCCTCGAGCGCTGCCAGGCGCTGTGCCCCGGTGCCAGGCGGTGATTTTGGGGCTTGGGGACAGCAGGAATGTGGCCCTGGAGGGGGGATAGCTGGGCATTTCCGCGGTGAAAACCACGCGGGTGCTGCCTGAAGCATCTGAGCGGTGTTTTAACGGCTCAATTCGGAACGGAGAGCGCAGCGATCCCACTGAGCTGAATGTGGGAGCTGCGCCCAGAGCCGGACTGAGCCCCCAGAACCCCCAAACGCTGATGGACACCGGGCTGAGGAGACGGAGCCGGCCTGGGCTGTGTGAGCATCCTCCGGCTCTGCTCCAGCCCCTGCTGCTCTCCCGAGGTCCAGCTGGGGCCAGGCTCCCCGAACCCTTCCCTTTTTCCTCCCCAAACCCTGTCCTTTTTCCTCTCCAAACCCTCCTCGTTTTCCTCCCCAAACCCTGCCCTTTTTCCTCCCCAAACGCACGCGTCTTTTCTTATCACGCCTCTTCGTATCTGGCACGACGCAGCGATGAATCGAGGAGAAATACTTCTTTCCCCTGCACGGTTAGGGCGCGCAGAACTCCCCGGCAAGGCCACGCGCGCCCCCCCCACACGGTCGGGCGGAACAGGCAGAAGCCCCGGCCTGGCGCGGGCGGCCAATCGTCAGCGCAGGCCCGCGCAAGCCTGCCCGCCAATGGCTCCGGGCAGGGTTAGGGGGAGGCGAGCGCGCTACGTCGGTGCCGAGCGTCGGCGAACACCCGAACAGCGCGCTGGAAGGAAGAATGCTAATCACCAAGTGGGGCATTCAACTCATTGAGCCGGTTCCTACCGCCCTCTGCCTCGCTCCTCCTCTTCCTCCCTGGTGTCTGCTGCCGCCGATGACCGTGCGTGAGCACCCCCGTGCCCGCCCCCCAGCGCCGCCTCCCATTGGGAGGAGCCCACCGAGCGGCAGCCCCATCTGGCTTGGTGCGCGCGACGCGAGGGTCGCGCCGGGCGCGCGAGGACGCGCCGCAGGACCTAGCGGGCATTGTGCGGCGCGCAGGCAGTTGGTCCGGGCCTTCACACCCGCACCCAGCTCGCCTGCAAATCGTTGCGCGACCGAAGTCCGCACGCCCTCCCCCGCCCCCCCCGCTCACCTACCGCCGGCGGCCGCCCCCCGGCCCGGCCGGCCCGGCCGGCGCCCCCTCCCCGCTCCCCGCTGCGCTCACCCTCTTGCACGCCACTCTGCCGACCTCCCCCCCCCTTCCCGGCCTCCCATCCCCCACCCTTCTCTTCACCACCACCACCACTCCTCTCTCCCTCCCCTCATCCCCCCTCCCTGCCACTTTCCCTCCTCCCAGGAAACCGGGAATCCGTGGCCGCCGGGAAGGCTTCCGGGCAGCAGGGAGGCTGCGTCCGTCCCCGTCTTCTGGCTGTGAATAAAAAAAAAAAAAAAAAAAAAAAAAAAAAAAAAAAAAAGCCGTGCCCTCGGTGTTATTGTATTAAAAGAGGAGAAGGAAGAAGTAAGCATCGGCAGCAGCGGCAGCGAGCGTAGCGAGAGGAGGAGAGGAGCTGTGACAGGACGGCGGCGGCACAAGCAGAAGAGAGGATTAAGTGATGAGTCACTAATCAATTAATGGGGACAGAAACAGAGAGAGGAGAGAGAAGGGGGAGCAAGCAGAGCGAGGCAGCTCCGCCCCGGGAGAACCCACAACAACATACACACACACACATAGTCCATGTAACATCCAGCACAACCACCAAACCGGCCTAAATACAACCAACCAGCCAGCCCTTAGTGGCAAACGAGAATCAAAAAGAGTAATAAACAATAAGAACAAAGAAACAAAAAAAAACCGACAAATTACAAAAGCCTACCATATAGTGTATGTTGTTAAAGTTCCAACAGTGCGAATGAAGAGCTTTAAGCCTGGCTGGTCTTAAGTGTTGGCTTTGTTCGCGCAAGCTGAATGTGCTATAAGCTCAATAGTTTTTTACCCTTCTGTGACGTATAGCGTGCTACCGAAAAGTTCGTCCACGCAATTCCATTTGTGTTTTCCGGAGCAGGGGGCGAAGCCCAACCAGTCCTTGTCTGTTCTGAGGTTTTCTCTTTATTTTTTTTTTGATGTTCCTATATCTATACGGAATTTTCTGTTTGTAAATTAGCAGAGAGCGTGCTTACGACCTTACGGAATCGGCAGGGGAAGAGAAACCGCGACACTGTTTTGTAAAGTGCGCTGGTCTCCTTGTTGTGTCGTTCCCTCCTCCCGCGTCTGTTATTTCTAAGTCTCTCTCCCTCCCCTCTCCGCTCGCGTGTCTCCCCCCACGCACTCGCACAACACCAACGGAACACGGTGAGGAGAGAACAACAGGTCTCGCGTGCGGCATTGCTTTTATTTTCATGTTCTGTTGGTCTTGGTGGTGCCCTGTCTCAGTCCCAGTCTTTCCTCCCCTCTCCGGACCACAGCCGTCGGCAAAACAAATTTGCGACGATTATTAGAGTAGCATCTTACTTTCTCTTATCCTAACAGAGCAAATTCTTCTCGAGCAATCGTTGTGTCTAAGTCCTATAATTGGTATCTCTGTGTCCTCCAAGTCAGCACGACTCTCCTGCTGAGTGCTCCGCAGAAAGTTCGGCGCGCAGGTTACGTGTGCAGGTAGTCTAATTTTAATGAGACGGAACCGGAGGAAATCGGGTACCGCTGCCGAAACTTTCCTTCGTGGCTGCCCCCCGCCGCTGTTCTCGGCTGCCTATCGGGGGGACTGAATACTGACGGGCAGAATAACGGGCGCCTGGAAAAGTTGACAACCTAAGAAGACGACCTTCTGCCTCTTGCAGCAGCTAGGGACTAAGTACAAAGAACCTCCTTTTTTCTCGTCGTGCTGTGCCTGTTTTTTACATAAGCGAGCCCTTTCTCACCCATCCTCACGGCTCATTGGTTGAGGTTTGACAAGACGCGAGTAGCTCTAGCACACTGAGAGTCACCCTCACGCTCATCTCCCCCTTCACATTGAAACCTGCTACCTTCATTTTTAATTATATTCCCCCCTTTGAGCTTACACTGTCTGATCCAATTTGAATCTCAGCTCTGTCATTCCGTTGCTAAACCTCCAAAAGCGAGGAATACTGGAAAGAATTAGAACCTATTTTTTGTCCAATTGCCATTTGCTCAGGGCTTAGCGCTGCTGTTCTCGCACTTTAAGTGCACCTGGCCCCCCCCTAGAAGGAAAAGTAGGGCAACGAGAACTAAAGACAGAAAAAGAGAAATAAAAGCATCCAAGAGAATCACGCCCGGAAGTCAGTCATTCCACAGCCCTGCTGCGCCTCCCGCCCCGCGATCTGGGACCACCGCACATGCCCAAATTAGTTCTTTTCTGGCGCTGGCTGCCCCAAACTCAGCTCAGAGCAGCCGCCCACGTTCCCGCCGCGAAATGCCCACTTCAAGCCCTCGCTCTCCATAACAACCCCTGTCACGACAAGAGCGGGGGACCTTTGAATATATAGCCCATCCGGTAACTATGAACTCACTTCCCCCCAAGGAGCGCTGCGGGGCTCGCAAGCAGCGAATAGAATCCTCCTTTGTTGTTTCGTCATTAGGTGTATGTGCCGTCAAGCTCTGGAGAGTCCGAGGTCGGCGGTGCTCCTAATTTCACTCAGAAAAACTGCCAGTGTTCCCACAAGTTCCACGATAAGTACTCCAACTGTAGGCATCACTTGCTATATTAAAAGGCACAGGAAACGCTGTCGCGGATTTTCTTGGCTTTTGATACCTTATGACACGCAGAGATATAGGAGAGCGGTACGCCACTCTCAAATGTGATATGGTTTTCTATGGGACAGAGGGAGAGGAGGGGAAAAGGCAAATGGGGGCCGTGGCGATTCATGGAGGACGAGAAAGAAGAGAGATATAAAATGACCTGAAGCAGCGTACATCGCGACAGCAAAGGCACGACCTCCCCGCCACCCGACTCTCTTCAAAATCTCGCGCGCGGCACAAGTACCGTGGCGTACGCCTGGCTCCGGAAACTGGTGCTGGAATGCTTGTGTCATCGGTGCTCGACACACAAGAATCTTCGATAATAACTGTTAGTTGCTGAAAGTGCCTAAACGCGAAACCGCAGGGAACAACCCGCCCCCGAAACCGCGAGTATAATGGCTCTCTTCCTCGTCCACTCGCTTCCCATGGTTCAGCACATCAGATGTTGCTCAATTGCACGTCTTACACTATCTCCAGCCCTGCCCAACGCGGGGACTCTCGACGTCGACCCTAGTAGCCTTGGCATAGAGGGGTATACACAGTTAGTAAAGGAGGCTGTTAGTAGTATGTCGCACACTCGTAATGCTTTGCTTTGTGCGTAACATACCTGAAGCTATCTTTACAAGAGAGAAGAGAAGGAGTCCGACTGGGCCTGGGAGGCCATTTGGCTCAGGCACCGGAGGGCGATAAACCGAACCCATTATTGGTTTGGTTGGCAATCAGGTGAGGTAACTAATTGGAATCTAATGATTTCATTCAATACGTACATGATGTAGGTGCTAACTCAAGATCGCAATTATGACCATGGATACTTTGTGTATCGATACAACAAGAATACCTCCGCCTTAGGAGGGTAGTTTCGGAATAGGTGCCAAATCTCCAGTGAGCACCGAAGTTCTCGCTTCGAAATTCGAAGTGGGCTTTCTCTGTGTGTGACATTGACGTTTGCGTTGTTTCTCCCCGCGCAAGAGCACGCGCCCTGATTTCTATCTTTTATTTCGAATCTGGTAATAAACCTGCTGTCTTCTCTTTAAGATAGAATCTAAGCCAGGAAAGCAGCCCACGGTAGTTAGCTTCCCATATCCACCAAACATACTTCGCTCTGGAATAGATGGACACCAATTTGATCTGGAAGATCTCTATTGCTATCGTACACTTAACGGAGCGATCTTAGAGAAACCCACTCTAATCTTGAAAAGTGGCTAAATATAGGCAGGTAAGCGCGGTTTTATAGATTGGGAAACGCACTGACCATAAACAGCACAGTGGTACACACGACATGAATCTGTAATCCTTACCGCACCCTAACAGCATAAGGAAAAAACGAGGCCCCGCAAAACTTGGGCCAGCCGACCAAAAACGCGGCCCCAATGATGTCACCGATTGGTGGCAGTAGCTTGGCGGCTGCGTTGTGATAAACGGGAGTAAATCGAATAAATTAAGGCATGGCCCTTCTTACAGTCGGGCGAAAAGAGTACAGCATGATGTTCAAAGAAAACAAAGGAAAAAAATAATAGTTTTACAAAAAATTTGTCTAGGTGGCAGAGTACAGGGCCAACCGGAAAGACCCACGAATCGAGCAGCAGCCAACGTGTGAGTCATCTCGGCGCCTGCCCGGGCAGGGGACATAAGAGTAAATTCTAAGATATTAATAAGGACTTACACTACGAGCTGAGCGAGCTACGAGAGAGTAGGATGCAGGCAGGAAGGGGTAATAGTTGAAGGTGACCAGCAAGCCTGACACACGCAAGAGTAAGGCAGGTGTAGCGCGATCTCACGAGCGATCCTCGGAAAATGGGTCTGCTTGTTTAAATAATGACTTCCCCTAGCATTGAGGATTAAGACTGTGGCTAATGTAAAATAGGACTCAGGAGTTCATAGGATTAAGGCGTGTTGGACCTGTCCTAGAGGAGAAGATAGTTAAACTATAGACTAGTCTAGTAACATAATTGTCTGTGTGGTTATATCTTCCCTTCAGGGAAGTAGAAATGCCAACAAACAAAAGGAGAAGGGTTGATAATGTAAATCGATGAAGCGCAGAAAGCACTTAGCATTAGCGAGGAAAAAGGTTAGCGAAATATGTTTGGCAAAACAGATGCGGGAGGGATAATGACAAAAAAATGCGGCTAAAAAAATAGCGTTTTTTCTATGTTGCGGTGGGGCAGATCTTGCTAGAGAATTAACTAGATGTTAGCAAATTTGGACAGTGGTCAAAAGTGTATAAGAAAGGGAATAGAAGATAAAAGAGAGGCAAGAGAACCTCTTCAGTAGAGTCTATTGGAAGATCGGGGTTATTGGTATTCAGATGGCATTCACAAAGTCAGCGCGTCAGTGTTTGTTTCCTTTGTAGATGTAAGGGCTTCAAAAGTACAGGAAAGGGTTTGGGGAGGAAGAAGAGGCCAGGAGTGGTGTTTTGCCGACCGCACACACTAGGGCGATAGTGTGGTGATGAGGAGACATACTAGCGAGAGCTAAATTGTTCTTAATTAAATAGGAATACCTTTTTAATCAGTAGAGAGGGCCAGGACAATACGAAGCAAGATTAGCTGAGTTTATACGTGTTCAAAAGTTGCTAGAAGCTCTGTATAAGCTAGATGAGTAGTTAAAGTGAAAGCAAAAGCAAACGCAGACTCCCGCCACTGTGTTGTCCCCCCTGAAGTGAAATGTCAGAATTCTGGTTCTAAACTTCTATTTTTAAGGGGAGGGAAGAAATGTAAATAGACAAGAGTCTACATCTCGATTGATCTGTGCGCTCCACTCAACTAAAGATTAACAACGTCCTATGTTTCAAATTCCGAGGTTGAATAATCAAAGTGAGGAGTCAAGGAAATGTTCATTAAGAAGCATATCCTCTATCGCCCACAAGTAAAAGAACACCCCGGCATGAACAATAACGAAACACCGTTCTGGTAGATTTAATAATCTAGCTGTCTTGACTCATACCTTACAATCACTAGAAGTCTATGGGTCGAGATTCTCTCATTTGAGTAGAAATCTCCAAAAGATTGGAAGTTTTTTTTTGAAAGAGGTTACTCTGTTTGCTTTTAAGAAAAATAGTGCGCACTGGGATTATGAATACATATTCCTGAAACTGGGGGTAAAAGAAAAATTCTTAAGAAGAAATAAAAATTGTGTTCTTTTAAAAAAGCATTTCTCTAAGTTGGAAAAAGAGTTCACCACATCTCTTTTTTATAGCCATATACATAATTACCTGTCCCTGTACACTTGCAACGAGCGTGTATAGCGATACATATGCGCACGTACTTGTTACAACATAGATAGGTATTTTTTTTGATCAATGGCAGGTGATCTTTAGAGGCGGACTGAAGTAGTCATGGGAACGAGGCAACTAGGGAAAGAGACAATGTCAGAAATGTCTAAACAATGGTAAAAGCACGGAAAAGTCCACCAAACCAGAGAATTGCGCGCTTTGAACAGAATGGAGCTCCATATCAGGAAGAGAAGACTTGGAGATACAGAACTAAGAATGCAGTTAGGAGTTGCCTGTAAAAAAACACCCCGGAGACTATCCTGATGATTAAACTAGAGTATAGAAAAAGACACTTTGAATAATTCTGTAGCATAGAGAAATATGAAATTAAGATATGTTTGGGGGGAAAGCGCATAACTGGCAGACTCTACCTCTATTTATTTTCAGGTAACGGGAAAAGGAAGCTCTTCCATCGAGCTATAGAATTGAGGTAAGAGTAATTATCCAATTCACTGATATAAATATAGGCGACATCTGCGAGAGAGATACTTTCATTCGTGGGTGAGGACCCATCTGCTTTCAGGGTGAGTCTGAATTTTGTTATAATGAGTAAAGGCGTAGCGCTGAATTAAGGCAAATTCTTACATATTAAGTGAGATGGAAATGCATTAAGTCTTTGAGTAGAGCGTGGGCCAAGCTCGGAAATGAAAAAAATGTAAGAGAAATACTGAATGCGCCCCCAAAACAAAATTCTCTGCCTTTCCTCATAATAGGTCCAGAATGGATAAGGGCAGCGAGATTTCTTATAGCAGTTGCAAGGGGCTTAAAGAGAAGTGTAAATCTTTAGGTACACGCATGAAAATCATTTATGATGCAAATCTTGCGCATTAAATTCTAAGTACAGATCATTTATTGAACAATGAACAACTGGGTGTCATAGTTTTCAGTGCCTGTTCTGTAGATAGACATTACACAGAAAAGGCACATAGAATAGCAGATTTTGTATATTGGATGCTTTGTTTTGATTAGAAAAATACTTTAATGGAGCAGAAATATACAAATTTGTGACTTTAGCAATAGAGGGGTGTAAGAAATTACGTATGAGAACCATTGTCCTGTCGTGCTGTGGCTAAAATAAATCAAAACAGGCTGCATGTAATTGCTATGCTAAACAAGCCTCTGACGGTTCCTAGTCAATCAGTAATTTAATAGGATCCAGATTTTCCCTGTATTGCTAACAAATGCAAAATGCAAACAAGACTATTAAAGGCACAAAAGCTAGAAGGCAGAGAATCCATTTGTCTGATGCATAACATACGACAATCATTTTTTTTCTCGTTGGGCGAAAAAAAAGAATATACTGATCCTGAAGATGAAACACAACAGAGCAGTTAGAACCGGAGGCATTAGTATTTTACTAATAAAAAGAAAAACAGCACTTCATGCGAAGATATCTTGCCTCGCTAAAAATACCATGCCTGACCCATGTAGTGATGTTTGGCGCAATAATTGTGAGTGCATCTTAAGGAGCCAGGGTTAGGAGGAGCAGTTATAAAAATATAATATATACGAGGCGGGTCAAAGACGAAGCATAACATGTACATGAGAGCAGGTGGCGGTAAGAAAAAGACTTTCTGACGCCTGCAAACATATGTCATAAATTCCTAAATAGGAGAATTCAGCCTGTCTCTGTATTATTGATATCAAGCAGCAAACTTAATGCCCAGGACAAGTTTAGACAAAGGATCAACAGACTTCACTTGCTCTTATGGCAGACTGCTGTTTACACAGAACTCCGTAAACCCTTCAGCAAACTCTAACACTGGCCTTCAAGGTAAATCAATGCTGTATTTTAGCAGGAGCATGACTCAATGCTTCCGCTAATACTGAGAAGCTAGAAGTGGTGCGACTTGGAGCTTGGCGAAAGTACTAGCAGAGTGATCACAGCCCGAGATGTGCTCCGCCTGAAACATTTTTCACATATAACAGATAGGAACACTAAGTGACAGTTGCTAAGATAGCTTATATGTACCAGAAGGATCACCTGTGGACGAGCCGAGTTCCACCTAATATGAGGCGCACCTGCGAATATATAATCAAATACGGCAATGTAAGCGCCCATCAAAGTTGTTTGGCTCAGGAGCTCTCGTGGTATTAACTAGTGCCACATTTACAAAATGCAGCAACTTTAGAAAACATGTGCTGGCAAAAAGGTGTGAGAGCAGCAAAGACCCTGTCTGTGCCTGACCATGGCTATGTGCGACTATAAGGGGAAAAACAAATAAACAGCTTAGCTGTTATGGATGTATCTGTTGAAAGTTAAATCAAGCAATTGCGAGGTTTATTTCTTGCAGGAGATTACTGGAAGACGACGAAGAATTTCATGGAGCCCTGTAGTCTGGAGTCAAGCACACGTAGAGGGAAACATCATGTGAGAGCCTGGAAGGAAAAACCAAAAACAAACAACCGCTTTTTGCACATGAAGCAAGATAGACAGTGGCAGTTTCGGGGTAGTAACTGACAAAGGCCGTCGGTATCAGTGTGTAGGGTTCAGAGGTTTGCTCCGTCGCGCAAAAAGGGGCAGTGGGTTTTTGGAGAAAGAGGGGAAAGCTCTGAAAGAGCAGTGTTTTG
>VKON01002975.1:7087-28202 GCA_009741485.1 Malurus cyaneus samueli | reverse complement strand
TACATGTTCATGCAATGTTATTGTGAGACTCCCTAAATATCATCAAGTATCCAATGCAGTTGAGTTCCATGTTAAAACTTCAGTTCTCTCCCTGCCCATTATGTTCCTTTGTCATGGTTTAACCACAGATCCATGCAGCTGCTTGCTCCTTTCCTCCTCATTAAATTGGGGAGAAAATGGGAAGGATAAGTGAGCCAAGGCACAGAGGAACAATGAGACCGTGCTGGATGGAGCCCAGCAATGTGCATTGAATGGGCACTTCTCCCAATAACTTCTGCAGTTCCCAGAACAGGTCCTCCAGCCCCAAAAGTGCTTCTATTGCCCTTCCTTCCTCTGCCTTTTAGTGCCACCAAGCCACAGGGATGTTTCCTGCACCTGCCTTTGCCTGACAGGAGCCAGGGGTGCAGGTGCTAGAAAGAGAAGATGAGAGATCTGTCTTCCCCATGTGTCAGTTTTTGGCGCACTCTGCTACAGAGCTGCTCCAGGGTGTTCTTTGCTTCACAGTAATATGTTCCTGCATCCCCTTGGTTGGCCGCCCGGATCTGCAGTGGGAATCTGTTCCTGGAGCTCTGGTCTGTTACCTTAAAGCGATCTTGGAAACCTTGTGTATAGCTACCATCCTTGTAAATCCATTCCTGACTGCCACTTGGGCCCCGACGGTACCACGACATGTAGTAGTACCGCATAGAATCTCCCTTCATGTTGCACTGGAAGGTGACTGGATCTCCCTCTTTCACGGCCAACTCCCTGGGATGCTGCTCCAAGGTGACTGCACCAGCGAGTGAGACTGCTGCAAAGTGCAAAAACACCTACAGTCACTCCAGGGTTCAGCAAAGGTCAGGGCAATGCTAGTAGGGATTTGGAAGAGCATCAGACCAGTGGGAGGACAAAATCGTCCTCTTTACACCCAGCTGACAGCCACAGGCAGAGATGACAGTAGCTCACAGGGAAGGAGACAGCACGTTTCCCTCCCTCCTTTTCCCTGTCAGACAGGAAGCTTTTCCTGATTTTCCCCAAGAAGCAGGAAGGATTTGCACCATGGAGGGAAAAATGCCTGTATCCTTGCCAAGACAGGACGGTGTGGAAGCCACTCTCCTGTCCCTGAAAGTGCTCTACATGAGCACAGGAGAGACAAAGGCTGTCACAGACAAGTGGGGTTTGGGCCCTGTGCTGCCACCCTCGAGCTGGTCTTTGCCCCAGGGGCTGCAGTGGCCCAGGAGCAGAGTGCCCAGTGCCAGGGCAGAGCGCTGGCCCCAAGCTGTGAGTGCAGCAGGGAGGTGCCCTGCGTGTGCCCAGGCTGCAGAGGAGGCAGCGTGGATGGAGGTGCCGAGCTGGCAGCTGGCAGAGGAGCAGGGCTGCTCTCACCGTGCTGCGCAGGCAGGGCTGGGCAGGTGGAGCCGGGAACAGCTCCGGCTGTGAGCGCTCAGCACAGCTCCCCAGAGCCGTGCAGGGCCCGGGGCCGCGCTCAGCTCCTGGGGCCATCAGCCCTTCCCTTCACTTACCGACAATGGGCAATAAGCCCACGCACAGGGCACTCCACATGGCCAGGCCCGCTCTGGCTCGCCTCTCTGCACCTTCTGTCTGCTGCACAAGAGCAGTGCCCACCCCTTCCCTGCCTGGGCCTCTGTCACTGCACTCAGGCCCAGTCCCTCCGAGTCCCTCCCTGTGGGTGTGACAACAGAGAGGGGAGAGGTGGGGGCAGGAGGAGCAGAACCTGAGCCTGTTGGTGCCCTCCTGTGTGTCTCTTATGCTGTGTGGTGCAAGAACAGAGTATTTGGGCAGGAGACACTGTGGTCTGCAAAAGGTGATGTGTTTCTGTGGGGCCAGCCCTGGCCTTTCTCTCAGGCGGATTTGCAGGGTGCTGCTGGGACTTTGGATCTGACCAGGGTGGCTGTCAGCTTGTCCTTATCCTTGACTGGATACTTGGTCATGGTGCCTCCTGGAGGGGATAGAACAGGTTTTAGAACAGGGGTGGGAAAAGGGAGCTGGAGAAGGAAGAGAAACCCCCTGTGACTGGCGGCTGGGCTTGAGGCTGGGAAAAGATGCTCTAGGTGAAAAGCCAGGGACAACAATGATTCTTTGGGACACTTGGGCATGCTCCAGCATGATAGCACATGACAGATTCCCTACAGCCCCGGGGTCATGTAGAATTTATCTAGTTTAGAGCAAAGGAGGCTGAGTAGTGCCTCATCCTTCTCTCAGCTTGGTGAGAAGGGGAAGTGGAGAGGAATAATTTCCTCAGTGCTCACTCACCGTTCGTGTGGGAATGGTTCAGAGCTGCACCTGAGGATGTTTAGTTGGATGCTAGGAAGCATTTTGTTAATGAGAGTAGTGAAACTTTGGAATAGGTGTCCTGGGATTGGCATCAATGCTCCAGCCTGTCAGTGATTCAGAGTCATTTCGACAGTGTTTTTTGAAAAATGCTTTGACTTTGGGTCAAACCTGAAGGGGTCAGACAGTTGGCCCAGACAGTTATTTTAGTTCCCTTTTCATTCAAATACTGTTTTCTCTCCCCTTTCCTATCCTTTCCTCCCCCTTTTTCGTCTCCACTGAGAGCCCTCAGGCACAGGACCCCGTTTTCCTGACCCAGGAAAGGCAGGCGGACTCACTGACTCTCCCCTTGCATGTGCTGTGACACACATAAACATACAGCAGGGGAGGAAGCTCATGTAGCTCAGGCACACCCCAGGTGTCTCTCAATGTGGTCCCTCCAAGGTGCAGTAACAGAGTGCGCTGTCCCCCAGCTCCAGCTGATTGTCAGTGTCCTGGAGCTCTCATCAGCCCGGCAGGAAATCCTCTTGTGGCAAAAGGGGCTGTGTGCCTGTAGGAGCTCCACAGCCCTGGCACTGCAGCAAACACTGCAGGGGTTCACCAGGACACTGCTGATACCAGGCCATGTCAGTACAGGAGGTGTTGGAGCTGTAAGTGCAATGGAGGGTCCCAGTGTTCCCTGAGCCACCACACTCCAGCACTTGTTTCTTGGATCTCATCACCCTGAAATGCACTGGAAAGAACAGCAGGCCCATTGCATCACTGCTTTGCTGTCAGTGCTGCGAGGAGATGGCCCCAAAAGGGACAAAGGAAGGCGGCCAAATGGGCTATCAGTGCTGAGCAACTTCGAGTATCCCAGTTAAAAAGAAAATCAAGGGAAGGCAGAGGCAGACTGCAGCCAGGCAAGTGATGAGGCTACTTTGTGCTTTGTACAGCTTCTACAGGATGAAGCATTTTATTTCGGATTTCAGGTATGTCATTTGTGATTGGGGAAAAGAACTCTGGAAGAAAGGCCAGAACCAGCTGCAATGAACAGTGATGGCCCCTGATTCCTTGGGAACAGCTCTGAGCTACCTCAGAATTCTCCATGTTCAAATCTCATGGACTCTGCTCTAGGACCACCCAGGTTTCTGCTAAAGCACAGCTGGATTTCCTGTTACTGTGTGAAGTGGCACGAAGTACTGGGCAGAATCCTGGGGCTTTAGAGCCCACAGGGACAGGGATGACTCGGACTCGGAATTGTTCTTTGACAGCAAGGCTCGACCCTCGATTGCTGGCCCGCTTTTATTGACAGAAGAATATGGGCCAATACAAGACACCCACTCGAAGATGCCTCCGAGTGACTGACGGTACCACCGAATATCATAATAATGAAAGCTGAATCCGATCCACGGCAGGAGAGGATCACGGAGTCCCCTGGCGCTCGCAGCCCTCCGCCAGCCTCCTCCAGCCTCATCTGTGCCCACGAGCCCTGCAGAGGAGGAGCGCAGGAATCGGGCAGGGAGCGACCACAGAGCGAGGAGGTTCCCCAGGTGTCCCGGTGCCCCCGGCCCGGCACAGTCAGAGCCGCCGCTCCGCTGCCTCCAGAAGCGATGCCCCTTAGCCCACCCAGGGTTGTGCTGGGCCAGCGGCTGGACCCGGGCAGATCAACCTGTCCTTGTCTCTCCGTTCCCGGCCTCCCCTCTCTTTCCCCGGCCCGCCCCGGGCTCGCTGCCTGCCGGTCTCTACTGCCGGCCGAAGGGCCAAACCAAGGCCAGCAGCCCGGTCCCAGCCCGGCCACATGGTGACCGGCCCCGGCTCCGCCGCAGCCGCCCGGGAGCCGAGCGGAGCCGCGCTCGGGCCGCTCCCGCCCGGCCCCGCCTCTGCCCGCCCCCGGCACCCAACCCGGGCCCCGGGGCCGCGGGCACAGAGCAGCGCTGCGCACACGGAGAGCGCGTTCTGCCAAAAGGGACTCGAGGGCTTCGTGGGAAACTCGCCCAGAAATTGGGCCTTGTCGAGAAGAATGTCACTGGGATCCTGGGCTGCCTTAGCCACAGGGATGTTTCCTGCACCTGCCTTTGCCTGTCAAGGGACTCGGGGAGCCGGTGTTAGAAAGAAGCTGACAGATCTGTGTTCCCTGTCTGTCGGTTTTTGGTCCACTCTGCTACAGAGCTGCTCCAGGGTGATACTTGTTGCACAGTAATACGTTGCGGCGTCCCCTTGCTTGACCGCCCAGATCCGCAGTGTGAATCTGTTCTCGGATGTGTCCACTGATCCCTTAAATCGATGTTGGAAATCTTCTCCGTAGATACCACCCTCCCTGTAGATCCATTCCAGAGTGCCCGTGGGCCTGACGGTAAGTACATGAGTATTGCTTCATATCACCTCCCTTCATGATGCACTGGAAGTGACTAACCTCCCTCTTTGCACGTCAGTTTCTGCGACTGCTCAAGGCCACCTGGCCAGTGACTGTGCGAGAGCAGATGACACATGACTCTCCAAGATTCAGCATGTCAGGGCAATGCTGTTGGAGTTGGAATGGCACTGGACCAGTGACAGGACACAATTCGTTCTCTCTTGCACGCAGCTGAACAATGGGCAAAGCTCGTAGCATCTCATAGGAAAGGAGACACCAGATTTCCTCTTCCTTTTCACTGTCAGACAGGAAGCTTTTCTGATTTTCCCAGCCGAAGGATTTGCACATGGAGGGAAAAATGCCGTGTCCTTGCCAAGACAGACGGTGTGGAAGCACTCTACTGTCCTCTGAAAGTGCTACGGAGCACAGGAGAGACAAAGGCTGTCACAGACAAGTGGGGTTTGGGCCCTGTGCTGCCACCCTCGAGCTGTGTCTTTGCCACAGGGGCTGCAGTGGCCAGGAGCGAGGTGCCCAGTGCCAGGGCAGAGCGTGGCCCCAAGCTGTGAGTGCAGCAGGAGGTGCCCTGCGTGTGCCCAGGTGCCAGAGGAGGCAGCGTGGTGGAGGTGCCGAGCTGGCAGTGGCAGAGGAGCAGGGCTGCTCTCACCGTGCTGCGCAGGCAGGGCTGGGCAGGTGGAGCCGGGACAGCTCCGGCTGTGAGCGCTCAGCACAGCTCCCCAGAGCCGTGCAGGGCCCGGGGCCGCGCTCAGCTCTCGGGGCCATCAGCCCTTCCCTTCACTTACCGACAATGGGCAATAGCCCACGCACAGGGCACTCCACATGGCCAGGCCCGCTCTGGCTCGCCTCTCTGCACCTTCTGTCTGCTGACACAAGAGCAGTGCCCACCCCTTCCTGCCTGGCCTCTGTCACTGCACTCAGGCCCAGTCCCTCTGAGTCCTCCCTGTGTGTGACAAAGAGAGGGAGAGGTGGCAGGAGGAGCAGAACCTGGGCTGTTGGTGCCCTCCTTGTCGTTTCTCATCTGCGTGGTCCCATATTCTTTTGAGCCCTGTTTATAATGAGAGCCTCTTCCTATCACACTTTTTGTTTTTTTTGATCCTTTGTGAGACCCCCTTTTTTTCCAGGGGCTTCCGATTTGTTTCTTGAGGGGTAGGCTGTGTGAGTACTGAAGTGGAGAATACATTGTTAACCACAACAGCCTTATTTGGCATCCAGTGTGGGGCTTAAGGTTGAGATCAGAAAGATCTGCAGGCAGTGGATTGCAAACACCTTACCTGATCTAAGCATTTGTGTATTAGGTCTGTAGCCCCGGTGACAATGTTTCTTGGCCTGTTCATGTGGCTGTGGTTCCTGCCCTGTGTATATTTCCGTGTCTGCTAGATATATTCTATGGGGTGGGGCAATTGGCAGGGCGATATCGAAAGAGGCAGAGCTCTCAGCCTCTGAGGCGATTTCCTGTCAGGATCATCTCACCAGGATGATCTGCAGTGTCTGACAGGTGTGGAGCCCATGCTGGCAAATGTCTTTGTGTGATACATTTGTATATTGCAAATTCTGTTAGAGATCTCCACAACATGCAGGCAAAATAAAAATCAGAACCACAATTCTGGCCATAAGTCAGCACTAGGAATTATTATGTTTATTTAGCCTGACTCTCCTAAGCAGCAGGAAATCAAAGTGTAAGATCCCTGCAGTATTTAAGATCAACACAACTGAAGAAGAATGCCACTCTGTGGATCTGTAGTGATGGACCAATAATTTAAGCTGAGTATATTTCCAGAATTGCTTTGGGAAACTTCAGGGGTGTTTTTTGCTTTAATTCAGAGCAAGTGAGACAGGCCCTTTGATTGGAATCACTTAGCAGGAGTTTCCAGCTGCACCTGCTGGCAAAGCAAGAACGCAAATGAAGAGCAAAGAATTTTATTTGTGATTCCAGGACACACTTCTGTGGTGGTTGGGTTTCTTTGTTGGTTGGTTTTGCTTTTTTATTTTTTCACTGTTTGAACGTATTTTGGATTACATTGATCAAAAATGTTTTGAGAGCGTAAACACCTTGACCAATAGGGGAGAGATCAGAGAAAGAAGTTGAGTTTACATCAATAGATGTAATTTTATTGGGGTCTTTTAGTATTTGGGAGACAGGACAGGTCAGAATATACCCAGCAGATTCAGGAATATGATTATTACATTGTATTTTTAATGCTGTATAAGAAAGCAGAAGTACTTCCAGTACGAAAAGGCTATATTGAATATTGCTCCATATGCTACACAGGAAAAACCCTGAGGATTTCTGCAAGGGTAAGGCTGAGGCTTTGCTGCTTGGGAGTTCAGGGAGCTGAGCTGCAAGGGGGTCAGGTAATACAGGGATGTTGGTACTGTCCCCAACTTCTCCTTCTGTCACATTCTTACTGGCTCTGGGAAAGGCAATCCAGTGAAGGGATGAGACTGGGACTCCTGCCTGGTGCTGCCAGAGCCTTTGTGGCTGTGCACTTCCCCATCCTTTGTGTCTTGGGCAGTGAAAGCTTTCAGACATTGAACCTTGCTTGGGTCATTGCCCATACATATCTGTGAGACAAGCAAGAAGTGTACTGGAAGCCTAAACTCCCTCCTTGCAATATAAATAACTTAGACAAAATGCAAAGTATTTCCCTGCTATCATATTCTTTTCTTCTTGTGTGTTTCCCTGTAATCTTTGGAAAGAGGTTTTTTTTTTCTGGATGCTTTAATGTACTCTGCCACAGGAGAGAGCTCTCACTGTTTGGACTGCTCAAGCAGGAAGTTGTTAGATCCACCTCTATGTGTGAGACTCACAAATGGAATTAAGAATAATGATGATGTGCTCGAGGTGAAAATGTTCTCTACAATTACGTTCAAAAAGTTTACTGGAGTACATTGTGGGTGGTCTTGTCATGAAACTGCGAAACAAAAACTCCCCAAAACATCTTTTGTTGTTAGGGAATCAAAGCAGTACTTTATTTTGCCGCCATGGTTGGTTCTGGTCAGGATGGGTGACAGAAATAATTTCATCCACCCACTGCACGGGTTGTGTAGAGAAAATCCTTCCACCCCACAAGGTTTTGACTAGATTTCTTGCATATTTATACAGTCAAAACCCAGAGGAATTCCATGTTTATTGGTCCCAAGTTGCAGAGTTTTTAGTATTTGATTTCCTAATGGTTATTGATCCCTTCCCCTTTAATGTTAATAAGGTTCTCCTTTCTCTTCCTCTTATTGATCTTTTCCAGACCAGGTGTCTCTGACCATGCCAGGGTGATGTTTGGAGTTGATGTTATACAGTTGTTATCTTTTGTTTATTTCTGTCGTCTCTCCTACTCTGTTGAGGTTAAGCCCATCAGATCTGGTGGAACAGCCCTGAAAAGAAACTTCAATATCCTTTCCCCTGGGGCAGAGGCGAACAAAACCTCTGACTAAAGTTATATTAAAATTTTTAAACTTGGCATCATTTGCAACAGAGTGAGGGTCTTCTCTGGTGTTCTGCAGGGCTGAGGGTCTGACCGACCAAGCTGCATGGCGAGGACCTTGCATGTCCTTGCAGAGGCTCTCCTGAGGCAGCAGGAGACGAGCAGGTGGAGAAAGCCTTATTTCCCCTCAGGATGTGGGCAAGTTGTTTTTCACAAGCAGGGAGGGTTGATCTTGCCTGGTGTAACTGAGTCGAGATGGTGACACACAGCTCCTGCCTGTTGCTTGTGAGAGAAGCTGAGTGGAGATGTGTGCTGGTTCTCTTAGGTAGAACCAGGTTGCTATGGAATATCACTCATCCCAAACCACCCAAAATTATATTCTTGTGGGCCTTTTCGTGGCCTCTTCTTCTATCACTGAATGCAAATCAACAGCGGGGTTTCTATCCTGCTGATATGAGCATTTTCCTCCCTCATGCCTTCAGCAATGAAGCTCTTGAATGTTCCAAAGTGACCTATTCCTGCACAAAATCTTGAAAAGACAAATTCAGCCAACAGGAAATCTACGTTATCAAAGCTGTGTTTCCAATCCCAGTGGGCATTAGGACAATTTGATTTCAGGAATCTTCATTCCAACTTCAGAAGAAAAAGCACAGAAAAACCATAGCTTTTTGGCCTAATAATACTTTATTTACATCACTACTACAGGATCCTAAAATGCACTTGCGATACATTTAGCAGAAGAAATAAAGGATTAATAAGAAGTGCTTCTCTGGTTGAGTTGAATCACTTCAGATCCTACACAGCTCTTCTCATCTACAATACACACAATTTTTGGTATTAAAATGATCTAAACCCCAAAGCTACACATGGCAATTACGGGGCTTGAATTCCCTCAGCGGTAACACTCCAGTTCTCCAGGCAGTGACACAAGGTACCTGGGAAAGGGACTTTTGAAACGCCATAAATCTGTAGCGAGCATTGGGGTTTTCAAAGCTGTTGAAGCAGGCTGGACATTTCTATGCAAATGGTGGAGAAAGGGGAGATCTACTCAGGAGGAGGATGAGGATAAACCCACTCTCCTCAATTCTCAGAGGAGGGGAAACAGCAAAAGCACTTAAAACTCTTCAGTGTAAAACAGCTGGCCAGGCAGGAGTGAATAGAATTCAGTGTCTCCAGGGGGAGGTGCTGCTTTGTGTCCTGGGTGGTCACAGACAGCAGCTCTGACACTGCTGGTTCAACCTCTTGTGCTGCTGGTTCACGCTCTTTCCTGCTCTTCTTCATGTTCCTCTTGCCTTCATTCCCCATATCTGGAAGAATAAGAGTGATTTTAAATCACATTTAATGGAATTGGGCCAAGGAATTGCTGTTTGATAGCTGAGTGCTCCCTTACCTCAGAAAAGGAACAACTTGATACTCATGAGTGTATTGAAGGCGATGCTCTTTGCCAGCAGAACTCTCAAACCCAGCACAGCCATGGACAGCATGTTCACTTTCTCCCCTTCAGTATCTGCTGAGTGATCAGAAAAGATGGGAGAGATCATGGTGTGGGTTTTGATGTTGTGATCTTGGCAGAAAGTGGAACAAACCCCAGGGAATAGTTTGAGGGAAAGGGAGAGCAGCAAAGGAACAGAGGATAGCAAACAAGGCAACACCAGGGGAGCCCAGGGTCTGTGTCTTTTGCTTTTGGCTTCCTGGGGCTTGTGTGTTACTGCAGGAGCAGCCTTGGAACAGCAGCTTGGTCTGCTGAATATGTTGTGTTTTGATTCCTCTCCCCTGGAGAAAATACAACTCCCTGCCTTTATCCTCCAAACAGCGATGTAACTTCACAACTGTTAGGGTAACTCACCTTTTGCTGAGGGGTCTGTGCTGTTGCAAACCCAGTTACTGTCCTCTGTTACTGCTTCTTCAGTCTCCTTTTCTTCTTCTTCTGTAGCATGGTAAAGAAAAGGCATTTTAAACTACATCCACATTTTATAAATCTTTAAAGTATATGTTCATGTGACATTTCCCATAGGAATTTGATGAAGTAGAGACTGGGGCTAAGATGATCAGTCATTAATTCCAGCATTAATTTCAGGAGTCAATTTCCCTATGCAGTTGCAGTTGTACAAAAGAAATACTGAAGTGTTTTGGTTTTACTATTTGAATGACTTTCAGGATGACAATACCAATTCCACTAAATATTAAAAGTGCTTTAGTGAAAAAACTCGTAAACACCCCAGCTTTAACCCTTTGTTGGTTTTAGAAAGGCTGTTTCAGGATGTGCTGCAGGAGGTTTTCTGCTAAAGGGTGAAATATTTAGTCACAAGGAAATCCATATTTTGAACAAATAGATTGTGTCTTTCTTCTTGCCCCACTAAATAACATATGTCCAAGTAATTCAACAGTTGAAATAATTTCTTTTAGATCTTTGAAACATCTTTCAGCTGTCCCTGCTGAAGTACCAAATGTTTTTCTCATTTCTGCTGGCTGCCCTGGGCAGTGCTGACAAGCAGGGGAACACCAGCCCCACAGGACACTGTCTCCAGAAATGTGACAGCTGTGCCACCAAACTGTACCTGGCTGTGTTGTTATGATGCTGTTGTCGAATCTGGCCGTGCAGGTCACATTTGTGTCTTTTGTCACATTGACCACTTTAATTGCATTGTACAACCCCTCTGATGTCAAAATGGATGAGCTCTGGTCATAGACAACCTCCTTAGAGGGCATCTCCAAGAGGATGTTCTTTGTTGTGAAATTCCTTGCCAAACAAGCTGCTTTCCCAGTGCTGCTACCTTTTTCCAGGTTCTTTGATTTCATCACAATGACTTCAGGGATGGAACTGTTTGGAATATCTGGAAAAAAATAATTGTTTGGACATACAAGTAATGAAATTAGATTGGTTAAACTTGCAGTAACTGTCTTACAAGGAAACGGTCTCAGTAGAATGTAGCAGCAAACAAATCATGGTGGTACCATGATTTCTTCTTTAAATAAAATATCTTTGCCTCTAGATCAGGTCATATACATGGAGAGTCAAGGATGATCTCACAAATCCATGTCAGGATTTAACTCAGATGAAAAATTTGAATTAGAGTAAAAACATGGAACTGAAAGAAATCCTCCAGCATCATTCCTTGCCAGAAAGGGCTCAGGTTATGAAAAGCTATCAGACACATCCACAAAGATCTCCGGGCCTACTTTAACAGGAGCATCCTGATGGGTCTCTTGGTAAAGAGAAGTGCGTTAGTCTTTTCATTTTGCATGCAGCCTGCCTTGTAAGTGGGTCAAGAGATCCCTCAGGTCTAACATTTTGTTCATCACAGGGTACTGATCAAAGTTTGATCAACGGGCTCTGATTTTACACCTTTCTCCATCAGCCCTAGGCCACTGCTGAGGAACTGAGGTGAAAGCCAAATCATGCTCTGTCAGACCTTCATGGGTCACCTCTCCTGATCAAACAGGCAAAACAACACCCTTGTCCACACCTACAGCAACCAGACACCCAACAGAAATCAAACCTTCATTAACTTGGTTTGACCAGTTCAGTTGAACCCAAGTTTGAACAATTGGGTAAGATTAAAGTAGTACAGAAATGCTTCATAAGATTTTATTTTATGCTTTTATACATTACCCCTCTCTGCCATCACTATTGTCTTTTTAATTCTGGCACTACAGATAGTCTTAGGAACTTACATGTAAACCTCTACAGATGCTTTATTTCCCTTTAGTGTCCAAACATGACTTTAAAACCCAACAATTACTATGAGAATCCTAAGAAGACTAAGTGTATAGATGTACTTCCCGAAGACACTCTGAATGTTAACAGACAGAACTTCCCCTGTGGAGCTCAAGTTCTTCGGCAACACTGAGAAGTGGAATCAGAATGCTTTTACATATAAATTGTCTAGTTGCATACAAAAAAATTACACATAGGAAGTCTAATTAGTGACTTAAAAACATGAATGAGTGGCTGCATGAATTTTAGGAGGAACAAAATTTTTAAAAAAGGGAGAAAAGAAAGAGTAACAACTCAGAAAATGGTAATTTATAAAGGATACCTACTTGGCTCCACAGTCAGTTGAGTTCCTTTCCCAAAGACAAGAGCAGCAGTAACACACAGTTAAAATGTGTAAATCAAAAAGGGCTCATTTTGCTATTCTTCCTACACACATTTCCTTCCCAGGTGTTGTACCATGGTTTGCCAGAGCCTGTCAATCCTGTGCATTCTGTGCTCTCTGAGAAGACCTTAAAAGGCTTTTCATGTGGTCTGCTCTCCAGGCTTTCCAAGCAGCCAGAATACAAACAAGCTGCTCCTCTGCAATAACTCCCTGGGCAAGATCTTCAGCAAGAAATAATGTGCACATTGCAGTTGTAGTTCATAGAGCAGAAGATTTGTTTTATTCGACTGCTGAAGCCTCATGTAAGTCCCACTGGTTTGCATTACCTGACAATACAGCCAGGGATTCCTGCCACTGCTTGCTTCTGGAAGGGATTTGTGTTTCATGTTCTGGCAATTTATTCGGACAAAAAAAAAAGTACTTCTCTTTTGCTTTCATCTGATAAAGTCACAGGAAGAAACCTATATTCTGAAAAGTAATAGGCCTTAGCGTTCCTAATGACTGTTTTATCTGAAATAATCCAACCTGAATCAGAAGAAAAACATTCTGTCCTTAACTAAGCCTGGAAGAAAACATGCCTGGAGTATTCACAGTGACAGTAATGGTTGTTATTTTATGTCATTTTGATTTGAGGGAATTCTCAAAAGATTTGGAAAATAATATATATGTGCTCTAAACATCTTAAAATTCATATTAGGAGCTATCAAACAAATTCAAAATGGAAAGGGTAAGGTTGCTCATATTCTAGAAATTTTGGCTTCAACTTAAATACTTCAGCAGGCGTGGAGGGACTTTGATTCTTAAGGCCTGATGTCTTTTACTGTCAAATGTAATCCTAGAGTCTCTGTGCTGCTCTGAAAATATTCTGTCCTTAGCTAGAAAATCATTGAACAGCATTGAAAAAGAGGTCTTTCTTCAGAATTGCATGGGGTGACATCCACCATTTTGTACATCATGGAAATCCAAATAAAGACAGGAATAACTAAGGCTCCTTACAATTCCTAATTCCCACACTGGTCTTTTCAGAGCCCACACAACTTGGGAGCCATTTGTCTTTCATCTCAGGAGCTCTTGGATATGAGGCACTTGTGAGAATTTAAACCAAAGCTATTTAAGCTCCTTCCTCCCCTCTCTCCAGGGCAGTGGAATGACTTACCTGGGGACACTGTGAGTGTGGTGCTGGTGGCAAAACTTCTCAAACCAGGCAGTTACAGATGTGTCTCAAAACTCCTCACCCCTGTGAGCTCTTCACTGAGCTCTGCATTCCTGCCCCAAGGGAGTCATTGGAAGTTCGCTGCTGAATTGGACCCTTCACAGTAAATTTGGGCCAGAGTGCTGCCCAAAGTGGCAATAAGTTATAACATGCTAAGTAGAGCCCTGCTGGTGTTTGGGGACCATGGAACAATGGTGCTGTGCAGAGTCAGCCCAGTTGTTCCTGAGAAAGCTCCCTGAGGAGACACAAGCTGAGGATTTGGCTTGAAAGCCTGGCTGGAGAGTGAGTGCATTTGAGGGATTATTGCAGCTGGAAATTCTTACACTGAACACAAATAATTAAATTCCTTTGTTTGCCCCCACCTTAATTTTAAATGAAGTTTTAGAAATAAAGGAATGGCACTTACTTGGTACAACAGTGAGAGTCGTCCCTGGTCCAAATATAAGCTTATCGTGTCACACTGATAAGATTCATTACAATAAATCACTCTTTCCTTGTGGTGTTCAAAAGTGTTGTAAAAACAGGAGATGGGAAGCCAGACATTAGTCATAATTATAGGTGCAAGTCGGTGAGGGATCCAGAGGTACATTTACTCCCAAAACTAAAAAAGGAAAAAATCATTAATTGAATAGTCCAATGATTTCAGTTAACTTGATTGAGTACGGAACTTCCAATTTCTCCCCTTCTTCCATCTTTTGAACTTCTATGAGCTCTTTTGTCTTTCCAGGATAAAAGGAAATATAGAAAAAAAAGTTCTATTTGTCTCTTTAATCATTGCTGTCACCCATCTTCCTTTTTCCCAAAATATCTCACCTTTTTTCCTCTTTGAGTTTTTGTACAGGTCCCCATGCTGTTTGTATCATTGTGGTACTCCAGCCCCGATACACAGTGATCTATTTCCTTGTAAAAACTCTCTCTGTACTTCTACATAGAATTTTGGGTTATACAGGCAGTCACATGACTTCTTCAGTGGTTTAAGATCCAGTGTACCACATGAAAAAACTCTATATGGCTTTCAAGGAAGGATCTAAAATAATATCAGAAATGTTGAGTTGTAAATGGGAACTTGGGGATTATGTGGCACCTCTTAATAATCTGAAGGAGTTAAGATGGATAGAAAGAAGGAAAATAATCAACTCTCTTCATGTTGTTTCAAAGTAATTCTGAAAATTCTTCTGACTTGCAGGCAGCTGTCAACTTTTCCCCTTTGTTTCAGTGCTCAGCAGCAGGAGGAATGTGCCCTCTGGGCTCTTCGAATTGGTGTCTGGGGGTCATCTAGTACTTAGAAAGTCTTTATGTTGTTTGAGGTGAGAAAGTAGGCAAAATGATTGTTCTTTGTTATTTAGAGGCAGTGAAACCTTGGGAGTGACGATTGACCAAATCCTTCATGATATTCATCTTCTGCATCATTAACTCTAACTGGACCCTGATGGCCAGAGACCCAGACAGACTCAACCTCTGAAACTGTGCAGCTTCAAGAGTCATCCCTGCCTTTTCTAACAAAGGAATTAGTGTTCATTGTCTACAAGTTACATAATTCTCACATTAACTGGTGTTCTATCTTCTATTGGTTAATAATTCTCTCATTTCACATGCTGATTAGTCCACATGTTTAGTTTCCTCTTTTTTGGGGTCAGGGGTTTCTTGGGTCAGTTGTCTGTGTGTTGGAGGCCATAATCTGTCCCTGCCAGAATTACCTTTTACCCACTTAGAGCCGATTTCAAGACACTTGTTGAGTTGAAAGTATAGAAAGATCAAACATCAAACAACATAATTTCTTAAGAAAAGTTTACATTTTCCACATTTTGTGACAAATGGAAACATCTAAATAAGGGAGATTGCTGCCCCACTTGTTCAACTGGAGCTGGCAATCAAATGTCTAAAATGACCTGTTTGCAAAAGCCAAGATCTCAGGCTGAATGCTGAAAAAAATGGTCTTGGAAGAATAGGAAGGTTTTTTGTAATTCTGGGAGTCAAATTTGTGTATAGGCATACAGTTGTCTGAAGAAAAGCAGATGAGGCAGGGCATCATGTTTCCCCCTTCAAGAGAAGGGAGGGAGACAGTTTATGTGTGGTGGTTCTGTTGTTTTCAATCGCTGTGGTACGTAGTCCCCACTGTGCTAGACCGTTCTACAAAAACATCCGGGGATTGTTTTCAGTGCCAGGTGATGTGTCCTCTTTCACCTCTTTGAAGTGCTGCCTTTTGTTTTTCTCTTCGTCTACCCTGCTCTACCTCTGAACATCTAACACTGTTTCAGATGATGCTCTACACAAAAAATACACCTGGTCATGGACACTAGAGTTACTCACTGGTGGGTGGAATGAGGAGCAGAAGAGGCTTTGACTCCATGTAAGCTCTGCTCAGCAAGAACTCAAACATCCCTGAATCACCAACACTCTTTCCAGCACAGATTCAAAACATAGGCCTATTCTCACTATTATGAAGAAAATTGACTTTAATCAAACCAAAACCATCTCATTCTAAAAAAAAAACAAACAAAAAAACAACCTACCCTTTTTTCCTAGTTGTTTCTGCATGTGGGAGATACTGAGAAGGAAAGAAGGAGTTAACCTGTTCGTGTTTTGGTGTGTGCTTTTGGGAGACTGCTGTTGTTTTTGCCATAGCACCTGTGTGTCTGTTTCTGCAAAAGACAGACCAGACTAGGCTTGAGAAGTCTGAGAAGAGCCTCCACTTGCAGCGACCACAAAAGACCTAGCTGGATTAAAGCCCCTCTTTCCAGTTCTGCCCTGGCCCTGCCTGCATTTCAAGCACTGTGCCCTTTTCAAGTTCTCTCATGCTGCAGAAATAGGTGGCTGTGTCTGCAGCTGCTGGCGAGAGCAGTTGCAGCCCCACCTGGTTCCTGGAGGGGTCTGCAGAGCTGGTGACTCGGGTCTGGAAGGACAAAGCGATGTGCTGGAGTCCTGTGAAGGGATACTGCATTGCTATGTGCTGCAGCTCTTTGCCAGGAGTCTGCCGGATCCAGTCCCATGCATAGCTGCTATCAGTGATGGCTACACCAGAGATGTGACAGACGAGCGAGACAGACTCCGAGATCTTCCCTACTGTGGGGCCTGAGGCTTCTGTCTTCACCTGAGCAAGGCCATCTGCAGCCCCAGGAGACAACGATAAAAAACAGTAACAGCTTAAGGAATCAAATAATTTACTGCACCATGTCTCTGTGCTTCTGCTTCTGATGTCCAGGATCCAGCAGCTGCAACCCACCCTGCTCAAAAACCCATGCACCCATTAGAATCTCAGATCTGGGAGAGACACAACACAGCCTTCTCCGTTCTCCCACTGAACTCTCAAATGACCCTTTAGAATTCCCCATTTCCTCTGCTCACCCCTCAGGCTGCAAAACCACATGAACTGGACTGAGTGGCCATAACCATAGCAGGGCTATTGACACACCCCACCATGTGGACTGGGTACCTGTAATACTGGAAACCAAGGGAGACAGGAAAATTGCTTCTAAGGTGAAGCAGTTTGACACATGGGAAGAAAACAAGCATAAAGGTTTGAGCTCATTTGGGGACACCAAAAACAGGATGTCCCTGTTAGAACTGAACATTTGAAAACTCTGCTGTGTCTACACAACGTTGGGAACAACCCTGAACATCCGGGTGACACAGGCCCCTTCCAGCTCTGAGGCAGAGAGCTGGGATCCTGAGGGGTGGTTTGTGTTCAAGCTCAGCTGGATTTCGCCTCTCTGTGTGTACAGCACAGAAGTAGTGGGCGCAGTCCCCAGCATGCAGGAGGTGCAGGCTGAGAGATGCCACAGAGTGGGAATTGTTCCTGGAGGCTGTGGCTCGACCTTCTACTGCTGGCCCAAACTGAATCTGTGATGAGTAATGGCTTATCCAAGACACCCACTCGAATCTGCCTCCGGGTGACTGACGGTACCAGCGAACATAATGATTCTCGAACGTGAAGCCCGACCCGCGGCAGGAGAGGAGAGCGGAGTCCCCGGGCGTTCGCAGCCCTCCGCCAGCCTCCTCCAGCCTCATCTGTGCCCAGAGCCCTGCGGAGGGAGAGCGCAGGAATCGGGCAGGGAGCGACCACGGAGCGAGGAGGTTCCCCAGGTGTGCCGGTTCCCCCGGCCCGGCACAGTCAGAGCCGCCGCTCCGATCCCTCCCGGAGCGATGCCCCGTGAGCCCACCCAGGGTTGTGCTGGGCCGGCCGCCGGATGCGGGCACAGTCTGAACCTGTCCGTGTCCCTCTCCCGTTCCCGGCCGCTCCCGCTCTCTTTCCCCCAGCACCCGCCCCGGGCTCGCTGCCCTGCCCGGCTCTCACCTGCCGGCCACAGAGCCAAAGCCAAGGCCAGCAGCCCCGGTCCCAGCCCGGCCCACATGGTGCCCGGCCCGGCTCCGCCGCAGCCGCCCGGGAGCCGAGGGAGCCGCGCTCGGGCCGCTCCCGCCCGGCCCCGCCTCTGCCCGCCCCCGGCACACCCAACCCGGGCCCCGGGGCCGCGGACACAGAGCAGCGCTGCGCACACGGAGAGCGCGTTCTGCCAAAGGGACCGTGGAAAACTCGCCCAGAAATTGGCCCTTGTAGAGAAGAATGTCACTGGGATCCTGGGCTGCCTTAGACAAAATGCTGCCAGCAGCCCAAGCAGGTGATGGTTTCTCTTTCCTCAGCACTGCTGAGGCCACACTCGAGTACTGGGGGCACATCTTGGAGTTGAATCTACTGGAGAGAGGCCACTGAAGGGTCATGAAAATAAAAATGGGACTGGAGGACCTCTTGCATGAAGAAAGGCTGAGAGAGCTGGGACTGTTCACCCTGGAGAAGAGAAAGCCTGCGGCTGGGGTGGGGGAGATACTCTGCCATCAGTGGATAGAATAAGAATTTTAAAATCACAGAATAGTCTGGGTTGGAAGTGAAATTTAAAGGTCATCTAGTCCTACCCTCCTGCTATGATCAGGAACACTTTAGCAGCAACTCAAGCTGAATGTAATCTGATCTTAAATGTATTTGCAGTTGGAGCAGATACAGTTTCTTGGGGCAACTTGTTTAATCACTGTCATTATAAGAAATTAGTACTTAGTTTTGAAGCAGACAATGCTTAGTGCAAATATCACAGATTAATGTAGCCTTGTATTAATTCCCTACATCTGTGACTAATAAGTCTTGTGCCAGCTAATGGTTTATTTACTTGTATCAGGGAATATATGACTAGCCAATATATTAGTTTTGAGAGCAAGGATTGTATGTCAGAGTGCAGAATGACAACAGGAGTACATTATGACATGACCACATATTTGAGATACTCTTAAGAAGAAAACATTCATCAGAAGATCTAGAGCCAAATCCAAAGTGCATGGAAATAATTCATATATGTGCACGGATTCAGGACAAGAGCCCCGGAGAGCTGGAAAGACATGCTGAGAGATCTGTCTTCCCCAGCTGCTGGTTTTTGGTCCACGCTGCTGCAGAGCTGCTCCAGGGTGTTTACTGCTCCACAGTAATACGTTGCTTCATCCCCTTTCTTTGATGACAGGATCTGCAGTGTGGCCCTGGGGCTTTTTACTGATCCCTTAAAGCGGTCTTGGAAACCTTCTCCATAGGTATCACCCTCCCTGTAAATCCATTCCAGAGTGCCCCGTGGGCCCTGACGGTACCAGTACATGAAGTATATGCTCATATCACCTCCCTTCATGATGCACTGGAAGGTGACTTCACCTCCCTCTCGCACGGTCAGTTCCCTGGGGTCCTGCTCCAAGGCCACCTGGCCAGTGACTGCTGCAGACAGCAAGAACAAGCCACAGTCACTCCAAGATTCAGCAGAGGGCAAGGCATTGCTGGTGGGGATTTGGAATGGCACTGGACCAGTGGGTGGACAAAATCATCCTCTTTGCATGCAGCTGACACAATGGGCAGAGTTGGTAGCAGCAATCAAGGCTCACAGGAAAGGAGACACCAGATTTCCCTCCCTCCTTTTCCCTGTCAGACAGGAAGCTTTTTCTGATTTTCCCCAAGAAGCAGGAAGATTTGCACCATGGAGGGACAAATGCCTGTGTCCTTGCCAAGACAGGATGGTGAGGAAGGCACTCTCCTGTCCCTGAAAGTGCTCTATATGAGCATAGGAGAGACAAAGGCTGTCACAGACAAGTGGGGTTTGGGCCCTGTGCTGCCACCCTCGAGCTGGTCTTTGCCACAGGGGCTGCAGTGGCCCAGGAGCAGAGTGCCCAGTGCCAGGGCAGAGCGCTGGCCCCAAGCTGTGAGTGCAGCAGGGAGGTGCCCTGCGTGTGCCCAGGCTGCAGAGGAGGCAGCGTGGATGGAGGTGCCGAGCTGGCAGCTGGCAGAGGAGCAGGGCTGCTCTCACTGTGCTCCGCAGGCAGGGCTGGGCAGGTGGAGCCGGGAACAGCTCCGGCTGTGAGCGCTCAGCACAGCTCCCCAGAGCCGTGCAGGGCCCGGGGCCGCGCTCAGCTCCTGGGGCCATCAGCCCTTCCCTTCACTTACCGACAATGGGCAATAAGCCCACGCACAGGGCACTCCACATGGCCAGGCCCGCTCTGGCTCGCCTCTCTGCACCTTCTGTCTGCTGCACAAGAGCAGTGCCCACCCCTTCCCTGCCTGGGCCTCTGTCACTGCACTCAGGCCCAGTCCCTCCGAGTCCCTCCCTCTGGGTGTGACAACACAGAGGGGAGAGGTGGGGGCAGGAGGAGCAGAACCTGAGGCTGTTGGTGCCCTCCTGTGTGTCTCTCATCCTATGGTGCAAGAACAGAGAGTTTGGGCAGGAGACACTGTGGTGGGCAAAAGGTGATGTGTTTTTGTAGGACCAGCCCTGGCCTTTCTCTCAGGTGGATTTGCAGGGTGCTGACCAGGGAGGGTGTCAGCTTGTCCTTATCCTTGCCTGGATAGTTGGACATTGTGCCTCATGGAGTGTTCTCAGTGTTCCCTGCTGGACACCACACTGCAGAGCTTGTTTTTTGGATCTCATTACCCTGAAACACCCCTGGAAGAGCAGCAGGCCCATCGCATTGCTGCTTTGCTCTCAGTGCTGTGAGGAGATGGCCCCAAAAGTGTCTAAGGAATCCAGCAAAGGTGCTGTCAGTGCCCGGGTGCTTTGAGTGCCCTGGGAAAGAAGGAGACTGAAGGAAGGCAGAGACAGACTGCAGTCAGGCATTGTGACCAGGCTGCTTTGTGCTTTGTACAACTTCTACATAAGGAAGCAATGTATTTGACATTAACGATATGCCAGATGCCATTGTGGGGAAAGGAGCTCTGGAAGAAAAGCCAGGATCACCCAGGGATGCCTCAAATTGCTTGGGAACAGCCTTGAATCACTTTGGAATTCATCACCTCCAAATTTAATGGCTGTTGTTCCAGACGCAAGTTGGTTTGTGCTAAAGCTCAGCTGGGCTTCCTTTCCCCGTGTGAACGGCGCAGAAGTACCGGGCAGAGTCGTTGGGGTGCAGGGTCTGCAGGGAGAGGTAAGCCTCGGACCGGGAATTGTCCCGGGAAATCGTGGCCCGACCCTTCACTGACTGATCAAAACGAAATTCTCTTGGATCATAGTTAATAAAGGACACCCACTCTAGGGTGTCTCCGGGTGACTGACGGTACCACAAAATTCTAAATTCCTAAAGGTGAATCCGGATCCACGGCAGGAGAGTGTCACGGAGTCCCCGGCCGCTCGCAGCCCTCCTCCAGCCTCCTGCAGCGTCCACTGTGCCCAGAGCCCTGCGGAGGGAGAGCGCAGAATCGTTGGCCTAGGGTCGCAAGCGGCAGGACACCCTCGGGCTTTACTTTTCA
>VKON01002974.1:0-21652 GCA_009741485.1 Malurus cyaneus samueli | reverse complement strand
AAATAGAAGAGGATTTGCATGATTCAGCTTCTCTGGCATACACAGGAGGTAATCCTGAAGGAAGCGTCCCGCAGCAATGGTCCATCACTCTTACCTGTACACCTTGCATAATAAACACAAAAAGCTAACATTACAGCAATTATCCACATCTACACCATAGTTTCGCGAACGATGGTTAAAAAATTATATTCTGATCCACAATCAGGTTCTTTCAACAACAAATTATAACAGGATTCATGCAGGGTATCTGCAAGCTTATCGCTTCTTAGTCCTAGTATTAGTCCTACGAACGCGTTGGATGGGATGACCTGCCACGCGGTCCTGAGTGAGTTTCTTTACACACGCTGGGCATGAGTCCACCTCTCTTCTAGCGGTCCGGCACTGGCAGACTCAGTAGTAAGCATTTTATTAATAACTCGTCTCCCACACAGAATTTACTGTATTGGTCATCCACTAAGGGGAGGCCCTTGCACTACCAATTCCCCTTTTTTGCGAAGTTTTTTCCCTTTGATTAGATATGCTGAGTAATATCAACCTAGTAATGGTATCAGATTAATTTTAGGGTGGTCTTGCAGCATTCTACATCAAAAAGGCATTCTATACAGAATTCCAATGGTGATACTCTGATGTCGCACGGGGTTGTGTCCTAATATTTAGCAAAAGCCAATGGTAAGCACTTAATAGGTACCCTTAACAAGTCCCCTTTGCTCGAATTAACTGTAGTTTGTCGTCCTTACAAATTTATTGCAAACCTAGCGGCAAGATGAATGGTTGAATCGTTCGGCCCTGAGTCCACGGGACTCCAAATTTCCTAGCTTGCTCTGGGGTCCTACTTCAATTTTAATCAAGGGTTCACTGAACTTATGTACCCCAGCATAATAGGAGCCCTGAACCCCTAATCCTCAGCAAACAGTTCATCTGCTATTCTTTGCCTGCAATTCTTTTTCAAATGCTCCCTTTTCTGGCAGTAATCAACAGACCACAATTGTTTTTCAAGGACTGTTGTTCTAGTTGGGTACCTCCGAATTTGTCTTCTTTTCTGGCCTGTACTGCCGCCACCATCAATTCTAAGACCTGTTTCTTGTAATTCGTCACTCTTCTTACATATACCCTCTGTGCTTCTCTAATAGTTCATACCAGCCCTCTGTTTTAGCCAAAATCGTCCTAGTTTTTCTAATTTCCTTCTGGAAATCAGGCCCATCCCCGAGACACAACTGAAATTTATAAAGGGTTTTGGCCCCCCGGGCTGTCAGGATCTAACCCAGATACAACTGCAAATTTCTTCTTAATCTTTCCAACGCAGGTGGTAGGGTCCCTAATCCTTCTTTGACTATCTTTAAAGGCTTTACTCATATTTTGGCCTCTAAGGCACTGCTTCTCTTATTCTTGTACTATAATGGTTCTTAGGTCTTGCATATTAGCCCGATCTTGTGGATTTTGATTGTCCCAATTGGGCGATGTAATGGCCATTTCGTATACCACATGGACCCTGTGTGGTGGTTGATTTTCCCAGATGACGCATGCCTGCAGTTTTCTAATCATGCGCTCTTCTGCTGTGAAAGTATTCCTAAAATGGATCTGCAGGCTCGTCCCAGTATAGAATTTGGTCCCAGGAATTGATCTACTCTTCTGCTACCAAAGAGGGTCTTCTAAAGATGTTCCATTTCTTTTTAAAATTCGCGGACATCTACGGAGTTAAAGGGACTGCCACATGACCATACTGGGTGCCTGCCCACCCCCTTGTTGGATTTATGCAGTTCCCATAGGCACTTCCCTTAGGGGGTTAACATAATTGGGCTCTGCTCCACGTACCGGTCCTGCAGAATGTATCTTCTTCCTCAGATAGGATCTCCCTGTTCCCGAGGGATATGTGCCCAGCCTCTCCCCTTGGCCTGATCTATGGACCAAGGAGTGAGCGCACATATGTGGGGGGATCACAGAGTTTCTTACGTCTATTTTTTTTTAGCACAAACACCCCTGCCTCTTCGGTGTAGGGAGCCAAGAGAAGCAGCATAATCACTCTCCTCTTTGAATGAAGGGTTTTAAACTGGTTTACCCAAACATTTAAAGCTTGGCAACATCAGATTCTTCTCTGACCCAAATAGGCGCAAATCAAAGAATCTGACTTGATTTGTCTTCCCCCCCAAACCAAGCATACAGTAATTTATCATTTATATGTTACTGTTTCCCCTTGGTCCCGAGGGTCGTCAGCCATATGTAGTAAAGCTGCTGTCCCAAAGGACTAAGCGTGAAGGGATGTCTGGGAGCTTCATTTGGGGGCTCCCCTCCCCAAGGATGTAGAGGGCTTTGCTTTCCTCTGTCATCTTCTAGAGTGTCTTCAGCGGGGGAAATGAGTATCGACGCTCACACGTGCACGATCTTCCCAAGTCGTGGTCTAATCTCTCAACTAGGGGCAATAGGACTGCACACACCGGCGACCCCCTACACACACAGACCGTGAGCCGTCTCGCGATATGAGCTAGCGACCTCGGCGCTCTGCAGCTCCACCCGGCGGACCTCCCACACACACAGACACGTGAGCCGTCCTCCGCGAATGAGCAGCGAGCCTCGGCGCTCGCAAGCCCCACCCGCGGACCTCCCACACACACAGACACTGAGCCGTCTCCGCGAATTTGAGCTAGCAGCCTCGGCGCTCGCAGCCCACCCTGCGGACCTCCCACAAACACAGAACCTGAGCGTCTCGCGCGAATGAGCTAGCGAGCCTCGTCGCTCGCAGCCCCACCCCGCGGTACTCCCAAGCACACAGACACTCGAGCCGTCATCCGCGAATGAGCTAGCGAGCCTCGGCGCTCCCCACCCTTTTTCCGCCGGGCACGTCTGCACACCACAGACACGCGGCCGTCTCCGCGGTCGAGCCAGAACCGCGCTCCTAGCCCTCCCCGCGGACGTCTCCGACACACATGACAACGACGGCGGCTCGCGTCGAGCCAAGAATGCCTCCGGTCGCTCCGCCAGCCCCTCCCGCACGCAGGGACGTCGCCACACACAGACAGCGGGCAGGCTCCGCGGTCGACGCTCAGAAGCCTCGCGACTCAGCCCAGCCCTCCCCGCGGGCACGTCGCATCACACAGACACGCGGGCGGGCTCCCAGCGGTCGAGCCAGAAGCCTCCGGTCGGCTCATCCCAGCTCCTCCCCGCGGGACGTCTCGACACACAGACACGCGGGCTGTCCGCGGTCGAGCCATGAAGCTTCGCGCTCCCAGCCCCTCACCGCGGGACGTTCTCCACACACACGACCGCAGGCAGTCTCCCGGTCTGAGCCAGAAGCTCGTCGGCGCTCCCCAGCCACTCCCCGCGGGACGTCTCGCACTACACAGACACGCGGGCGGCTGCCGCGTCGAGCCAGAAGCCTCGGCGCTCCCAGCCCCTCCCCGCGGGATCCGCTCGCACGACACAGACCACGCGGCGGCTCCGAGGTCGAGCCAGAAGCCTCGCGCTCCCCAGCCCCTCCCCGCGGGACGTACTCGCAACATGCACTGACACGAGGCCTACCTCTCCGCGGGCATATGAATCTGATCCGTGCCTCACAGCCTATCCGCGGGCGCTCTGCTCCACGCACACTTGTAGGGCAGCCCGGCCCTTACCCGGTCGTCTCAATAGACTTGTAGGGGCTCACAAGCCCTACCCGTGTCTGGGAGTTTTGGCGTGGGGCTTCCTTCCACGGGTCCAGAGGCTGTGGAGGGCTTAGGGTTCCCTCCGAGCCGCTTCTCCGTGAAGCGGTTCCCGCGCCTGTCCAGGGGCTTAGTTAATACAACTTCAACCACCTTACAACCTCTGAAACCCACCTCTGCCTTCCGGACGGGGATTTTAGGAGGTCTCGTACAAACGGGGGGTGAGCCCCACCTCCTTCAGGGAACCCCTTTCCCAACGTACTCACGTCTGGTCCGTTCCGGAGTTTTGTGCACAATGTTATCGGAGTATAAAATCCTGACTAGTATCTGAAATTTAGGTTCGTCGGGTAGGGGGTGCTGTGAAGTGCCTCTGCTCCACGGGCGTCAAATTAAAGAACGGGCGCGCTCCTTTGAAGGACTCCCACGAGAAGATCCCTATCCGAGTCACCGGCCATCCAAATGTATAAATTGATCCTCAAGAGCACAATCAGAGGTTAGAGCCATTAACAATTTAATAATTAAACATTAAAAAAGAACAGATACTAACTCTAAGTATACATGTCAAACGCGCTGGAGCGGTCTGTCTAGGCGGTGTCCTGCCGCACCTAGGACACCACTAGGTGGGTCGCACCCACCAACACCCTAGGCACCACGCCGCACGTAGCCTGAGCCCCCTTGTTTATACCTCTCTGACGTGGTGTTTCTAGAAGTTTTCAGCGATCTCTGATTGGTTCTGCGTCGGTTGCGTGTGCTGTCATTGGGGGGGTCTTTTGCGGTTGCCAGAACGACGACGTGGGTAGGCGTGGTTAGGGGGAGGCAAGGAGTTTCTCTGCACGTTGGCAAGTTCCCTTCCAGCCTCCCCTAGATACATAAGGGTTACAAACTGTTTTATAATAAAGCATGTGCAATTCCATGAACCAAACTTATACAGGGGGGAGGGGGAACGGGGGCTGGAAAGGGATGGACTCCTTGCCCCCCACCTGGGGATGGGGCCTGGGGTTTTATGAAATCAGAGATATCGGTCGCTCTGGCCCCCCTCGGCCGCTCCCCCCTCGCCCCCCTCCTTCAGCGGGACCAGAGTGGGCAGGGCTTCAAGCTTATCGCCCCTCCCTTGAGAGAGGAGCCCGGGGCTGGCAGGGCTGCGGCCCCCGCAGTCGATCGCACCGCCCCCGGGGCCGGTACAGGGGGAGAATGGGAGTGGTGCTGCGGCGCCGGTCCCGGAGGTGGGCGGGCTATGAGCCGCCTTCGGCCAGAGGGGCGCTGTGCTGTCATCTCACAGGTGGCAAACCCCACCAGCTGGTCATCAGGGCTAGCAACTCGCTCCTCCGTGTGGGCGGTAGAATCACGACCTTGTGACAGCGGGGGTGGGTGTGGCCGTGGATCTAGCCGGCAGCCCGGCTACGGGCGGAGTCGGCCGGGGGTAGCTCAGACTCAACAGGCCCATCAGATAACAGAGAGTAGTATCTGGCTCAGATGTAATCATCCGGAGAGGAGTGCCAAGAAACCAACTACCAGGCGAAGGGGAAAAGTTGCAAACAAGTGGCCAATAAGAGAAACGGAGTCCCATAGCTAAGAGAACCAGAGCCAAACAACTAGCAGGGAGAACCAGTTTTTACAAGCCTCTAAGAGGGCCCTCAGTACACAAGGCGTATAACATAAAAGTTCCATATCTCTCTTATGGAGTTGAAACAGTGGATAAGCCACTGTTGGAATATAATAGAGACCAGATAAGTTGCTAAACTTAGTAAGAAGCAGTTACTACACAAAAGCCTCTGACTGGACTTGACTTAAATGCGATGATGGACCACATTGCTAGACGCCAACGGAAAGAGGATGGTTCACAAGGTATAATAAAATTCCTGTAGAGTCACAAAATAGGAAGTGTGAACACTTCAAGTACCCACTCGCTGAAATCTCCCAATTACTGATCCAAGCTGGAACCCAAATATCCCAGACCGAAATGGATTAGACTAAAATAGTACCAGAGACTCATAGTGTACGGGCTAATAGACATGGTGTTTCCCAAAAGCTGTAAATTGGGTCTAAATTACATAACATAGCAGGGCTTCAGATGAATGCCCCCACTGATTTTCTAGAAAGGTTAAGAGATGCTGCGATTAAAATACACAAACCATACTCCTGATCAACTGAGGGAAAAATCATTTTGTCTTATCTAATTTATAGGTCAGGCTACCGTGATATAAAGGAGAAAACTTCAGAATTTAGAAGGGGTATACCAGGACATGAGTAAATTGTTTAGATGTAGCCTGGAAAGCATTTCGAAACAGAGATTCCAATGAACAGGGATAAACATTCCATACAGAGAGGTAGCCAGAAAACTATCTAGGAGTACTTCTTTAAGGTCAGACAAAGACCAATGTGCCTTTTGTAAGAAAAAGGACATTGGAAAAAGGATTGTCCCATGCTGGAAAAGAGATCCTCAGCTCGCCCAATGGCTGTGGAACAGAAGTCGAATCCGAAATCAAATGACAGGGACCGAAGGCTTCTATCCAGCAGAGCCTTTGATTGTAGCTCAAGCTGGGAAAAGACGATGTTGAATTTCTGGTAGATATGCGGGCAATGTGTTTTCTGTGTTAAATTCTTTAGAAAGGAAACTGAGCAAAGTACTGTAAGCGCTTTCAGTGTCACAGGGTTAGAGCATGAGACCCCTCTTCCAATCTTTGAAATATAAATTGGGAAAACCCTGGGTAATTTATCAGTTTTTCTATTTGCCAAATCTCTCTAAGGAGATCTATTTATGGATTTTTCAAGAGAAGAAAGCCAATAGTTCAAAATGTTTACTAAACTAAATTTTAAAAATCTCTTTCCTACATCCTGGAATAAGAAACACCAGAGACTTCTTTACAGATAAGTGGAAAAATCTTGAAACAGAGAGAAGGGATCAGCTCGTCAAGACGGTCCTATCTAAGAGTTCAAATAGCGCGCCTATATTCAGAAATCAGCTGGTCAGAGAAATCAGGGAAATGGAAAAGGCAGCAGCCAAGAATTGCTGCATTCACAGCTGGATCCGGCTCACTGTAAGTTTTCTGTGAATCTGATGACAGGCCATCATGCCATATTACTGGAACAGGAATAATGCTATTCTGAAAAATTTTGCTGTCAATCCTGGCATATCTTTGTTCCCTGACACTAACTGATATATATCTGAGGTGGATTGTTTGCAGACCTGGAAGAAACTATTCCAGCAGAACACCCTGAAGGATGTGCACACAAGAAACCCTGACTGGGAGCTGTATGCAGACAAAACAGCTCAGACAAGATGGCAAACAGGTAGCAGGTCATGCAGTGACAAACCGCACCAGGTAAACAAAGCAAAGCTTTGCTATCAGATGTATCATCAACAGAGAGCTGAACTGATTACAATCAATGAAAAATCTGGAACTGAGCAAAGTCATCAAGAAGGAAAGTGGTCTGTCAATGTTTGCTCCGAAATATGATCAGAAAGATCACTCAGTTTTCTGGACAAAAGCTGAAGACCAAAGAAAGTGAATGGACTGTTACATAGAAAGATAGATTGTAATCCCACTGCAAGCGAGAGCATGAGGACACACACAGGGAAAACAAAGAACCCTATGAGACTTCTGGAAAGGGAAGTAATAGAAAAGGAAGTGACTAATATTGTGCAGTTTATTGGCTATAAAAATAATTCAAACATGAACAAAATAGTTGTGTTAGAAACAACAGAGACAGGGATTTTCCGGGAGATTTATGGCAAATAGATTCTGCGATTACCATGTAAAAGGATAACAGGTATGTACTGGTGTGGATTGATACTTTAGTGCATGGTCTAAGCCTTACCCTGTCACACAAACAGCAGGTGATGGTGGAATTTTACTAACATCCAATTCCAATTCCAAGGTTTGGGTCTTTGGGGTGTCCCACGTGGTTGGTAGTTAGTAAATGTGGGGATCATTTGAGATCTGGAATCCCGTGCTTATCCAGACAGTGATAAAGCTAAATGTATGAATATAACCCTCAGAATAAAGCTTGATTTACAGAGATGTCTAATAGTTTAAAGTTCCACTTTGCAGAAGCTTCAGAATTACATCGTGTTATCCAGACCCATAGGACTGGACACATGCACATCCTTCCAACCTGGAGACTGGGTTATGTTAAGTGGTGGGACAGTGATCATTTACAGGCCAAGTGGAGAGGACCATTCCAAGTCCTGCTGACAACCTTACTACAGTCAAAGACGCTGGCAAAGGATCCTGGATCCACTACTCCCGAGTTAAGAAGCTCTGCTCCTGAAAAACAGAGACTGATGCAAATGGGGGAATGTAGTTTAAACAGGGTTTCTGTACTGTTTCTTTACATAGTTGGCAACCATGGTCAGGAGTGGAACTAAAATGTGTATATTATCCTAGGCCAAAAATTGTATCTAAATTTCAAATTTTCTTATTAGACAACATTCAAATTGCATTACGTCGAGTTTGAGTATACCTTCCACCCCTACACATCATGTTATCAAACTGACCTAGACAAGGAACAGTTCCTAGTACTGTAATCCTATTCTTGTTATTATGTTCAATATTCATTGTTAGATACCGACTCTCAGTAGATCCTAGAATAGAGACCTGACAAGGTGAGGCCTTGTCAGGCCTCTAAGGGGGGAAATGATGCCTTAGGATTTTAGTTTTCTTCCTTCATGCATCTGTATCTTGTACTCCCTAGTTACAGCACCAAAACTATACGTTCTCTCATCTTTAGACAAAACAATCCCTCTCTGAGCCTGAATCCAAGACACCTCACTGCCGAGAGCCCCCAAATATGTAAAAACAGTGAATGGGGGGACAAGTTTGGGTGGTTGACATCACACCTGTAAAAGACCGGAGAATTAAGACCAATATGTTATAAGGCAGAACTTATAAAGGTGAAGACTCATGACTCGTGTCCATTTTGGGTGTAGCCTCAGGAGGAGGCTTTTGTCTGCCCCTAATGTACCAGTAGGCCTGTTAGGCCTGGATTAAAGTTGTGTATTCTCATTCTCTTAAGTTTGTCTGGCCTCTTTTCAGATCAGCCCTGATTGATAAGGCATCAGTAAACAGGTGATGGTCAGTGCTATCCTGCCATGCCCTGCAGCTGAGCTCCCCAGCCTGTCCCATTTTCTGAATCCCTCCATTGCCAAGAACTTCCTGGGACAAGGCAGCTCTCTCTGGTCTGAGTACGGAGGGATAGATATCCAAGTGCCAGATACTGGAGTGGGAACCACAAACCATCAGATCCTGTGTCCTTTGGGGCCCAGGCACTGGTGAGACTGGTGCGAGTGCACACAGCACTGGGGTGTGTGGGGTGGGTGTGAACCACCAGGGAACACAAATCCAGAGGTACAGTGAGCAGCAGGCCTGGGAGCCACTGTGTGAGATCAAGTCCTACAGGGATCCACATGGTCTGGGTGTCTGTGCAGCTCTGCATCTCATCCTGCCATGGCAGAGCACACAAACAGCCCCTCCTTGCGTCCCTTTCTCCACTGGCTGTGCTTTGGCATGGCCTGGAAACCTCCTGAGGCCCTGCAGGAGGATCCCTGTGCATTTCCCTCCCCCATCGCTCTGCCCTTCCTGACCCTGTGGGGCAGGGCTGGGCAGTGCAGGACGGGCTGTTGTGGGTTTAGGAATGGTGTCCTCCAATTTACTCCTCCCACTAAAAAGACCACGTGTCTCCCCACATTGATGTTCCCACCATCGTCCTCAACACCACAGGGGCTTTCCCCGCCTGGCCCTGCTCGATCTCAGCACATGTTTCACACTCATGGAGAGCCTGGAGATGGTGTCCATGGTTAAATTCACCCCTCGCTCACCGGCCCATCTGGAGGCTACATCTCTTCCCTGATGACCTGAGGTGTCCTGGGCCCATCAAGCCAGAAATAACTCATCCTTGTGTGGCCAGTCCAGACCCACCTGAGGCACTTTAACCCTGGCAGCCCCATCCCCCTGTCCGTTGTTGCGATGTTCTTCAGTGCCCTACTCTTGGGCATATGAGCATCCACAGGAGGGACTTTCCCAGCCACCTTCTCTACCTGGGCAGCAATGTCTCACCCCAGTCCAGCAGCCCAGATGGGTTTCCCTCTGTGCTGCCATTTGTCCTTTTCCCATGGTTCCAACTAACCCCTCAGAGCATTTTCCACCATCCCTGATTCAGTGCAGAGGGGCAGCGCTGCCCATTTCTTTCGCTCAGAGCTCGGTATATGGTCCCAGTATTGCAGTGACTGCAGGAAAGGGGCACCCCACAATGGGACATTTCTTGGTCCAATACAGACAAAGAGTGACAAACTGTCTGTGACTCGGGTTTGGTCTCGCAGCCGCCGCCGTGGTTTGCAGGGAGCTGCAGTGTGGCACAGCCCTGGCTGTGCCCGGGAGCGCTGGCCTGGGAGAAGGTGTTGGTGCCTGCTGGCCTAGGGAGCTGCAGCGTGTGGGGAACTAATCCCTCCTGGTCCCCTGCCCCAGGGTGACCCTGAGGGGCCTTGTAGAGCCAAGGGACCATTGTAACACTTCAGGCCCCCATGGAACCAAGGGACCATTGTGACATTTTCAGGGCCTCATGGAATCAAGGTGACCATTGTGACACTGCAGGGCCTCGTGGACTAAGAGGCATTGTGACACTTCAACTAAGGGGCGCCGTGAAATGAGACCCATGGAACAAGGGGCCATTGGACACTGTGAGGTTCATGGAACAAGGAGACCATGTGACACTACTGCTCATAGTACCAAGAACCATTGTGACCGCTTGGGCCTTGTGAACTGATACTGAAATCAGATGGACAAGAAACTTTCTAACAGTTTGAATATTAGAACGCAGCTGTTCTTTTTTGCAGCGCTGAGCACTCAAAGACACTTTCCTAATCGACGTGCCTGAGCATTGGATGAAGTTTTATCAGACACAGTTACATGTCATGAGCTATACCTGCTTACTTGGTATATGTGTATTACTTTATCTTAACATAATTGCACCCTTACCAAGAAGTCTATATGGTTCTTTAGTGTCTGTCTTCAACACTCAGTGTCCTTTCAGGGGGCTGTTCCTCGAGCTCTGCTTTTGAGTAAGGGCAAATTAATTTTGGCATAACTTCTGCTCTGTCAGCCTTGCAGAGCTGTGGTGGCATCTGCTTGTGTTTCATGTGCATCTGTTTCCTCAGTCATCCTTTATCTATTTCCAGGCTGTGCTGTTCTGTTCTGCTGTCCTTGTCCATCCCCCTTTTCTTGGACTAGCTCCTGATGGATCTGCTCTCCAATATCTCTATTTCATTTATAGCTGAAGGCACCTCAACAGCTAAACCGATGCTTGATACAAGCTAAAACATACAGCATTATTAGGTGACCATGATAAACATTGTTTAAACCAAGTCCAGCTGGGTAACCATGAAGGAAGTTTGGGACAGATTTTTCAATGCCCAGAAGGTGCCATCTGAGCTGTACATTGTAAAAAGCTGTGAATAGCACTTGGAAAGGTCCCTTTCCCCTTGGCTGGAGCAGAGCAGTTCCACAGCCTTTGAAGCAGACCCAGTCTCCAGACTGGAACGCATGCCCTGGTGTGTCCAATCCATCAGTCTGGAGATCTCGACGCTCACTGCAATCTGTCAGGTTTCAAAGAAAGTGAGGGGATTATTCAATCAACCCTCCTTCTATTGTTGTTTTCTAGAATGTGTCTGTTGTAGGGTCAAACACAGAACAGCTCACAGGGGCTGATTTGCTGGTGCCCATAGCTGAATTCTTCTTTGAAGGAGAGCAGCAGGGAAGGCTTGGACGCAGGTCAAGGAGGTTTCCTGACAGATTTTACCCAATCGCAATTTGATGGCAGAATTAATTTGCTCTACTTTGGCACCACAAGGGCTGTGAGGTTGTCACGATCCGCTAATACAAGCGGGAGTTGTTATGGTTTGTAACTGAATCTCAGAGTGCAAAAGAAACAGGGACAAGTATTTTTCAAAATCAAAAACACTTTTATTGAGTGCTAAACAACACGATTTATGTGAAGAAGGGAGAGAGGGAGAAAAAAGAGAGAACAGTTGGTTATAGCTACAACTGCACCGACGAATCCGTGGTCCGGATCAATAGATCGTCTTAGCGTGAGAGTCCTCGTAGGGTCTTTCAGAAAGTCTCTTTATAGTCTTTTCGAACGCGAGATGGCAGCTGGCCAAGAGTGCAAAGCAAGGGAAGCTGGCAAAGAGGTGGGAAATAAGGCTCATTGTTTTGTAAGGTGTACAGTCACAACCATGCAGTCCTTCTTCCTTGGCAGCAAGGACGATGCGGTCCACCAGGTCATCACCTTGTTTCTCTCAGAAGTCTGGGAACTGTCCCTTGGCAGACATCCCACCTCAATCTGGCCTGGACTTTCTTTGAGCTAAAGTCCCACTTCCCTTGGGGTTTTTGGGTGTTCAGTCTCTGTCCATCTCGATGATCATGAGGCAGATGAGAGACTCCATACCAATCACTTACAGGGGGGACACCTTGCCCGAGGCACTGGGCTCCTGGCAGAGCCCAGCAAGCTGGGCACTTTCATCCCTTGTCCGCCTCCCCCCCCCCCCCCCACATCCCAGTGGCCTCAGGGATCTGCTGGAAAGAGTCCCTGGGAGCCTTGGTCAGGAATGGCCTGGGGGCTCCTTCATGCTCCCAGGGCTGCAGGGTTTTCAAAGGACTTTGGGTCTTGCTTTTGCCTGGAGTCTGTCCCCGTTTGAAAGACAGGTATTGCTAATGAAGCAGGACCCCCTTGGAGTGGTGGCTATGACCCCCTTCCTCCGAATTATTATAGCTTTGAAAAAAAATATCACGGGCTTTCAGGCAGGAATATGGGTAAAAGGAACAACAGTTTTTAACTAATTATATATATATAATAAATAACAAAGTGAACAAGTAGCATATACAATGCAACAACAGCGCAGTCCAACTAGTGACAGCCTTATGGAAACAGTCCTCCCTCTGTCGAGGTTACAGTTTAGTTGGCAGCGCGCCGCTGGCCCCCAGCTGAGCAGGGGGCGTGAGACTCCTCGATATTGCAGGGGACGTTGTGGGTGTGGGTCCCGGCTACCAAGATCTCCGCGGCTGGGATGATCGTACAAGATGGCAGAGGTGGATGGAGAAAAGTTTCTCTGCAAAATCACAGCGGAAAATGCCAGTGCTCTTTGGACAGAAGAAATCAGGACTCCAAAAAAGAGACGAGCAGGATCCCCCGGTGAGATGGAATGGAGCAGAGTCACCCCCCTGAGCTGGAATTCTCCAGCCAAGCCAACAACAGAGCAAACCCCTCCTCTCTCCAAACCCGCGAGAAAAAAAAAAACCCACTCCCCAATCCCCACCCACCACACAAAAGTGTCTCCCATTTAGGGTGTGCCATAGGTGTCATTGTCCCTTCAATCACCCGGCCATTCAAAACAGCTCGGCCTCAAAGGTATCCCAGCACAAATGGGATGAAAAATCCAAAGAGAAGGACAAAAGGAGAAGATTTCAACCACGACAGAGTCGCAGAGCTTTGTGCAATATGGCTGCAAATTATCTGCTTTAATTAGTCCCTGAGATTCTTTGTCAGTAACAACACTCACTGGGGCTCATTAATGCTTCAAGGTACTTCAGGTTTTTAAGGTTTTCCTTTCTCCTTTCCACGCTGAGTCTTGAGAGGTTTTGTGCAATCCTGGCCTCCATTCTCTCCTCCAAGGAGTCCATCAGGAGCCTTTGTTGAGGATGGACCTCAGTGGGACCCATTCATGCTCCAAGACACTTTGGGTTTTTCTGCTTTGACTCCTGGAAGCATGTGCAATCTCTCTAGGCCTGGAGTTCAAAAGCTCCGCTTAATGCACCTCGGGCTCATCAGGATCAGCAAGTCTGACAACCATGGCCCTGCCTTGATTTCTCTCTGGTCTGGTACAGTTCATTGGGAAGGTTTCCTACTACAGTTTTGAAGAAATATTTGAGAGAGCTTCTAAGAAACATGCATTCCTATTTTAAAACGTGTGTTTTATACATTCCCTTTAGAGAAGAGGTGATTGCAGCATTCTGTGATTGATATTGATCCAGGGTCTCTCCTCAGGAGGTCTGGCCTGGTCAGGGCAACCTGTGCCTGAGTCTGACCCAGTGTGGACAACCTTGCCCACATTCCCAAACCCATCCCTGTCTCCTCCTGCCACCTGGGACCTGCTGCTGGACAATGGCTGCACCAGACAGAGGGTTTTCCTTTTTTTTTTTCTTTGAAGCAATCCAAAATTCCTAAGTTTCCCCACTGAAAGCGGACACCCTCCTCAAGCCCCAAGTGCCACCAAGGCCACTGCAGCCCTGCCCTGGGCCAGCTGTGAGGGTAGATGATCATCTCAGCCTGCCCTGGGCCCGTGCAGGGGCTTGTCCATGGACACTGCACTGACCCCACTGCTGGTTGGGTGCATGGAAACCATGAGGAGTTCAAGTTTCCTTGGAAACACTCGGGAGGACTGGGACAGACTGGGGGACACTGGGAATGCTGGGAGGATACTGGGCTGACTGGGATGGACTGGAATCGACTGTGAAGTGACACTGGGATATACTGGGACATACTGGGAATGATACTGGGGAGGACTGGGACAAACTGGGAACACTGGGAATGCTGGGGGGATACTGCACAGACTGAGATGGACTGTGAGGCGACACTGGGATATACTGTGACATACTGGGAGATACTGGGAGTGATCCTGGGTATACTGGGACAAACTGGGGACACTGGGAACACTGAGATACTGGGGGACACAGGGACACACCGGGAGTGAGACTGGGATGGACTGGGACATACTGGGAGACATTAGGAATGCTGGGGAAGGACATGGGGAGTACTGAAAGAGACTGGGGAGGGAACTGGAGAAACTGGGAACTCTGCAGGACAGACTTTGGGAGACTGGGATTAACTGGGGGAGACTGAAAGGGACTGAGGGGCACCACGGCAAACATATGTCTCCATTACAGCCCAGACTTCATCTCCTGTGATGCCCCACATCCCACAAAGTGTCATTATAGCTTGGACTTTATCTCCCATCGTCCTCCGTGGTCTTAGAGCCCCTCATAACCCAGTTCCGCCCCTATAACTCCCATCATGCCCAGCGGCCACATAGTGCCCCGTTAGCACTCTCCAAGTGCTCCCATGTGACCTCCGGACCCACAGGTTCACCTCTGGTGCCCTCTGAAGACCTGAAGTAGCCGCTCTGACCCACAAGTGGTTCCTGGCATCCCCATGATGCCTGAAAAAGGCCTAGAAATAAAACCCCATAGACTGGTGTCTATAGAGCAGGTATTTGTTTATTGCAGCACTGGTGTAGCGCTGGACGTGAGGGGGATTTCTCCTCCTAACCCACCTGCCTTTGCTTCAAATTAGCACATATTTATACAGTAAGTATGGTGTAACATGAACATTGTCACTGCCCCCCATACGCCCACCATACATGGGCACGGAAATACATGATATCACAGTTTTACAAGTGCGCATGTGTCATCCTCAATTTGGTGGTCGCGGGGGTCTCCCTGTAATGAGATACCATCCTCTTCATCATGGTGGACTTTTAACCTTTGTCTTCAGGGCATGCACAGTTGTGATGTTCATGGGTTTTCTTCTAGTCCTCCAAGTCGTAATTTCCAATTATTTTGCTGACTGTCCCGTGCTTCTGCCAAGTTCCCATTAGTGCTTTCGACTGTTCCTTGTTTATAGCATCTACCTGTCTACTTTCTTCAGAACTCTTCTGATTTATGCTGTAAGAGACTGTACAGAAGTCCCTTGACTGTCTAATGATCATCGAGATGGACAGAGACTGAACACCCCAAAAACCCCCAAGGGGGAGAAAGGGGGACTTTTGCTCAAAGGAGTCCGAGCCAGATCAAGGTGGGATGTCTGCCAAGTTCCAGTTCTTAGGCTGCTGAGTACAACCTGTAAGCTATGGATGGTTGCACTGCTCTTGCCACGAAGGCGGAGGAGAACTGCATGCTCTGTGCTGCACACCTTACAAAACAATGGACATTCTTTCCCCACCTCTTGGCCGGTTTTTCTGTGCTTCGCAACCCCTTGGCCTGCTGCCGTATGCTTTCGAAAAGACTATAAAGAGTCTGTGAAAAGACCCTGACGAGATCTCCCCAATGGACTTCGATGAATCCATGGAATCCTGACCTCGAGGACTCGTCTGAGCTGTTGGTAGCTATAACCCCACTCTCTCTCACTTTCTCTCTTTTCTCTCTCTCACCATCTTCTATCACGTAAATCCAATAAAATTGTTCATGATTTTGAATATATACTTGTTCCCCATTTCTTTTGCACTCTGAGATTCAGATAACGAACCATCACGACTTCTGCTTGAATTAAGCGGATCGTGACATATGCCTCTTGGTGATTTCACTTATCTATGTACTAATCGAGTTGGTTAGATTACGTGCAGCTGGTATACTATATGTTGCTAATACACTATTAGAAAACTTATAGCAATATATATATAAGCTATCATTGATAATATATTGAAAGTGATTACACTGTATTTTAATAATATGTAAAAAGTTATTACATTCTTATATTGATAATGTATAAAAAGGCTATAGAAATTTTCAGTTAATAGGCCTCATAAGCACTTTGTCACTTTGAAATAGACCATATGTATCACCCGTATATAATGCTTGCATTAGAGCCACTTTCGGGACTACAGCTCCCATCATGCTCCGCGGTACCCATATCTACCAGGGACTTCATTCTCCTGATGCCCCACCCACTGAAAGCGTCATTATAGATGGGACATCACCCTTCATCCCTCCCGACCCCACAGTCTCGGCATAACCCAACTCTGTCCCTACAACTCCGGTCATTTTCCCCGCCCCAAAGAGACCCATTTCACCACCCCAAGTGCCCCTCTAAGACCCCCCGACCACTCTGGTACCCCGCAGGTGCCCTCTGTGGCCTCTCGCACCCGCAAGTGGTCTCCTGGATCCCCAAGTGCCGCATTAGAGCCACTTTCGGGACTACAGCTCCCATCATGCTCCGCGGCGCCACTGGAGTTCCATTACAGCCGGGGCTTCATCTCCCATCATGCCCCGTGCCCTACAGAGCGTGATCAGAGTTGTGCCTACAACTTCCATAATGCCCAGCAGCCCCATTGAGCGAAGTTTTACCGGCGCGTAAAACTCCCAATATCCCCTGTGCCCCATCGAGCCCCGTTGTAGCTCCCCAAGTGCGCTCCCGGACCCGGAAGGGCTCCCAGATTTCTCTTCCTGACCCTCAACGTTTCCCCTGTGACCCCAAGCCTCTCCCGCACCCCAAACTTGTCTCTCAGAATCCCTAAGAACCCTCTCAGTGCCCACTCGACCCCCTCAAGTGTCCTCTCGACCCTTAAGTTCCCTTTAAATTTCCTCACTAGACCCCATATTTGCCCCAAACCTGTTCTATAAATGTCTCGCTGAACCCTGAAGTGCCCCCCTTGATCCTATCTTAGGAAAAGATGATAAAAAAGATGACAAAAGGACTAAAACCAGGAGTAATTAGCATTAAGAGAGAGAAATCAATAACCAGCAGAGGTCAATTAATTAATATGTGTTGCTTAGAACGGTGAAAAAGGAAGCTCATTCTCCTGTTAGAATTTAAAACATTTTTAGAGACAATAGGGACAAATGTAGAGGCAGTGGCATCGCTGGGTGTCTTTAGCTGGCACCCTGCTGTTGTGATCTTATTATATTAATATTGCCTATTCTCTAGTTAGGCGTATATTTATTAGCATATTCAAACTTTTCCCCAAACTACTCTGCATGTTCAGCACTGTTTAGCATGGTCCTCCTCCTCTGATCCGCTCTTTTAGAGCATGGGCAGTCCTTTTGTTTTTGTGGTTCTGAGGGTTGTTGTGGCCCTGTTCGTGTTTCAGTAGGTGACTTAGGTGGCTGTGCAGTCAAAGTTATCCGTAAGGCAGGGATCTTGATCTTTTTTGGTGGCCATGACAGCCTTGCTTGTTCATGTGGATTCAGTTGTCCCAGGTGTTGGGGCCCTTTCGCTGAGCTCCTTTGCACAGCAGAGGACGGGCGTTTGCTGCCTCTGACAGAGGCTTTTCCATGAACATCAAAGCCTCTCTTCCTCATTCCTCTTCCCACCCCCACCCGCCCCCCCCCCCCCCCCCCGCTTTGGTATCAGGTCCGTGCTGACCTGGCGCTGACAGTGATGCCCAAAAAGGCCTGAAATAAAACCATATGCCCAGTGTATGAGCAGGTATTTGTTGATTGCAGCACTGGAGGTGAGGGGGATTTCTCTCCTTAACCCACCTGCCTTTGCTTCAATTGGCAGGTAATATACTCAGTATAGCATGGTTGTACATTACCATCCTCACTATGCCCACTCACCTATATTGGGCACGAAGATACACGATATCACAGTTCTGCAAGTACCCATGTGTCCATTCTCATTCGCGTGGTCTTGGGGTCTCCCTGTAATGATATACCTCCTCTTCTATCATGGTGGACTTTTAACTGTTGTTCAGGGCATGCACAGTTGTGATGTTCATAGTTTTTTCTGTCCTCCAAGTCTTCATTTTTCCATTATTTTGTTGACTGTCTTGTGCTCTGCCAATTTTCATTAGTGCTCTCTACTGTTCCTCTGTTTATAGCATCTCCCTGTCTACTTTCTTCAGAACTTTTTCTGATTTATGCTGTGCTGATGATTTTTGCTTTCCCTTTTTTCGCTTTTTGTACCCTCTATGCATTCCCTGCCCCTTAGCCCACATACTTGTAATTCTGTCCTGATTTCCAGCTTAGTTTAGGAGTTCTGCTGGGCAGGGAGACCAACATCCTGAGGGGAGTCAGTGTGCCCTGTGCTATCTTAAACCCGAGGCTCCAGCCTTAGTGAAGCCTTCTGTCAAACATCTTGTGTACTGGCTCTGGCCTCATCTGGGGGGAGTTCATTTGATGGGGACTTTACTGCATTTTTAAGTTCTTATTGGGGAATCCTAGATAGAATGTAATTTCCTGAAACCTATAAATTGTATCGTGCTGTACACGGGTTGCATTTTGCCATCAAGTTGCGCACCTGGGATCCCAAATACCAAGGTTAACCCTTTTTAATCCGTTACCTGTATGTGTTCATTATTAAAAACTGGCCTCTCAAGGCAACAATGCCTCTTGGTGATTCACGTATCGTATTGTACTAATCAGCTGGTTGGTTGCATCCAGCTGGTACACTGTATGTTGCTAATACCCTATATAAAAATATATATAACAATATATGAAAAAGCTATTATTGATAATATATTGAAAGCTATTACATTGTATATTATTAATATGTAAAGTTATTACATTCTTATATTGATAATGTATAAAAAGTTTATAAATATTTCAATCAATAGCCTCATAGCCTCTTGTCACTTTGACATAAACCATAGGTATCATTTGCCTTGAGTCTATGGCCTCCACCCGAAAGAATTTCTTGGTTTGATGGATCCTTCTCAGGCTCTGAGTTGTTTCTATCTTTGATCACTAGCGTGGTGCTGCCGTGGGCCCTTTCAAGGCTTGGTGGCCTGCTCTGCAACTTTTGTATTAGAGTTTTGCTGATAGTATGCAAGCTCTACCTTATGGATTATTCTCTGTGACTGTAAGTTAAGCACAAGTACTCTAAAACAACAACATCAGCTATATTACACCTATGTCTAAAATAAAAACATTAGTGATTATTTCACAACTATGTCCGCATAACTAAGCTACTTCTACAAAAAGCAGCATTGTATTTAATGCACAACACATAGCATCCATCTTAAAATCTGCAAAAGCCAACACTATAATGTGTGTTTATCACAGAGCCTTTGGCTCCCTGCAGTCCTGGCCCCAAGGATCTGCTCTTACAAGTCCTTGGGGAGCCTTTGGCAGTTCCTGCCCTCAGTGCACATTGATGCCCATTGATGTTAATTATTCCTATTTTTAGTGTTTTTGTCACCTTTTCTATCATCATTTTCTCAGATAGGGTTCAGGGGGTCACTTCGGAGTCCAGGAAGACATTTATGGGAAACATTTGGGGCAGTTTTGAGTCTGGGGAGGGAATTTAGGGGGACCTCGAGGGTCAGGAAGACACTTGTGGGGCCCAAGTGGGCACTTAGGGATCCTGAGGGAAAGTTTGGAGGTCGAAGGAACGCTTGGGAGTCCAGGGGAGCACTTGGAGGTCAGGGAGGGAGGGACATTTGGGAGCCCTTCAGAGTGCAGGAGAGCACTTGGGAAGCGATAACAAGGCTCAAAGGGGCCGCGCAGGTTGATTGGGAGTTGTAGGCACAGGCAGAATCGGGCTTAATGTGGTGCGGAGCATCATGAGAGTTGTAGGTGCTGCTACAATGGCTATCTATTTGATGCAGAGCATGACTGACGGGAGTTGATGTTCCAGCTGTAATGGGGCTCTAAGAGTGCCGCGGAGCATGATGGGAACTGCAGTCCCTGAAGAGTCTCAACGGGGCACTTGGGGGTCCAGGAAGGTGCTTGGGGGGCACTTGTGCATCCAAGGAGCCACTTCAGGCCCTCGAGGGGAACGTATACGGCTCGGGAGCACTTAGGGGTGTCAGGAAAATTAATCCACAAGCACCGGAGGTTTATGTCCAAAAGCGTGACAGAGGAGTCCTGTAACTTTATTCATAAATAAAGGGAGAGATCCATGGGGCATTTCCCATGGGGAGTCTCAGATTCATAGAGGACGCAGCCTCATTTTATCCCAATTTCCCGGCTGCAGTTCCCTCTCTCTTTCCCCATTTGCTGAGGTACTTGAGAGGTACAGGGTCCCCAAAATGCCTAATGCAACCCCCCTTCTAATACACATCCCCCCTTTCTTCTTTTTCTGTGTCTCTGCTCTTGTAGTCTATTAACATAAGCTGGGGTAAGCAAATCAGTAGAATTCCTATGGAAATTCTTCCTATTGTTTCATTCTGTCTCTCAGTATCGGCCTTATCTTACCCCCAGAGTCTGAGTTTGTTTGTAAAGACACTCCCTTCTCATTCCTTTCAATCCTTCTTTTATTTTCTTGATAATTGTCTTTACAAACTTTAATTATCATTGACTTGATTTTATTCCTGGGTATTTTTTCTTTTTTTTTTGGTTGTATTATTGAGTGACATGATTCTCTGACCTTTTGTAGTCATTTCTGGATCAGTAGGCATGGCCACTACCTGCATCCCCTTGATCACATGCTGAATGAGCTGCACCAGGCAAGGGATCTTGCATGGTAAAAAGATTAGAGTTGCCATAGTATATTGATTCCATCTGCCTCGATACTTGGAGCAATCATAAGGAGGGCATTTGGGGGCCCAACAATCTAAACTCAAAGATAAAGTCCAATCACAAACACTTTTCCCCACATATACACCCCCTGTTCTATTTACACAATAAATGCCTCTTTCAGAAGAATGAAGTCGCCATGGGCTTCCTTCCTCATGCCAAAATCCCGTCCCATTATGGACTTCGCTTAGGGTGCTGACCCACCATTTAGGTTCGACTGGGCTAGCCACCCATGGCCAGCTTTCAGATCCTCCTGGCCCTCCGCAGACCCAACAATTGTTGAGGTTAGAGGTTTTTGCTACTTTTTCTCCTAGGGTTAAAAAATTATTCTCCCACTTCTGGCTCAAACCAAACTGACAATATAAAGATAAGATTATGAAGAAAAACATTCTAATGGTGTAATCTGATCACCTAATCTAATTCTCATGTTATTTTCTGCACCACCTGTGGCAAGTGAAGGCACAGAAATCACTTCAAAGACAGCAAGGATTAGTCCCCCCACCCCTCCGCAGTGACTGGAGACCTGAAAGGAGGGATGCCCACACAGACTACTTCAGCAGGCTGTCTGTGGGTAGGCACAGGGGCTTCCCCCTCTGTCGATGCACTGGCTGCTGCTCTGGTCATTCCTGTGGAGTGTCAGTCATGGCTTCCCGTCCTTCTCCTCCAGCTGAGATGTCCAAATCTCTGGGGCTTTAGAGACTTTAACCCGAGTGTGATGGGTCCACCCATGTTTAGCTGTCTTTGATGGCTGTTTCTGTGGTCAATAACACTTGGAAAGGTCCATGCCACTTCACA
>VKON01002973.1:0-15254 GCA_009741485.1 Malurus cyaneus samueli | reverse complement strand
CTTATGTTTTCCTTGTTTCCTATCTTGGAATTTTCTTTCCCATTTTTGTGCGGATGCACTGATGCCAGATCATCCTTTTGATGACTGGCAGATTAGTAAGACAATAAGACCTACACCCCACCCAAACGCATCTGCTAAGTACTGGGAGAGTGGTTTGTGTGGGTGGGTGGTGGGAATAATTAACTGCCCTCTGGCTCAGAGAGTTGTTGGCCTGCTACCGGGAGCACAACTCGACTGCTCGTGGTTCCTGTTTGTTGCTGTGATCTTCTGCCCCGTGTGCCTTGCCGGGGACCCCTGAGATTTTTGATGCAGTGGTTAAAGGAGCACCGAGATCGGTGTATCTCATGTGAGTTTGCAGAGGAACTATTTATTTTTTCATCCATCATCTGCCCGTTTGTGCCACTCCTTGGCGACATGGGAGATCTGAACCAGTCCGGACGCTGCACCACAGCATCTCCAGCAGCTGGGGAAATCAGTGAGTACTCTGTGTGAGGCTGCACGGTGGTGTTGGGCTGGTGGTGTTTATGTTGTTATATTATTCACTTTTATACATATTAATAAACTGTTATTCCCTTTTACCCATATTCTTGCCTGCAAGGCCGTGATTTTTTTTCAAAGCTATAATAATTCGGAGGGAAGGGGGTTCATATCCACCACACCAAGAGGTCCCTGCCTTCATTAGCAAAACACAGTCTTTAAACCAAGACACTCAGCATCAGGCACACCAAACCTGCTCTGTGAGAGCAGGGGGACGCAGGGTGTGGGTGAGGATGGTGGGAGAGATGACACAGAGGAGCTGTGGGGTGCTCACCGTTCTCTGTGATGATCTGAGGAACCTCTTTGGCAGCTGGGGAGATGCACTGGATCTGGCTGCCCACCACCAGCCCGTCCATCTCTGACAGGTCCTCGAAGGTGCAGTTGACTCCTGCTGACAGCTCGGGCACGTTGTAGGTCTCAGCACCACTGCAAAAGAACAGAGAGGAGGAAAGAGGGAAAAGGGAAAGAGAAAAAAGAGAAACAGCGCAAACACAGAGCTGGGCCAGCAGGAGAGAATTACACTGGAGAGGTCGGACACAGAGCCTCTTGAAGAGAGAGCATCCTCCTTCGGCAGAAAGCAGCAAATGGGAGGGGCAGTGAGGAGGGGAGGGACAGGTGCTGTGGTGGCAGGCAGGACGCTGTCCCAGTCCCCATGCGATGGGGGCTGTAGGGCAGGATGCTCTCTGTCTGGCATTCAGGTGTCGGGCAGGCGGGGAGGCTGGAGGGCCACAGGTTCTAGGAAGCGACTGCTACTCACAAGAGGCACTCCGCGGGTCCAGAGAAACTGGAGCCTCCAGTTAACTCCCTACGGCCAGCTCTGCCACGCCAGCAAGCGGGAGCACCCTGCCCCAAGTTCCTGTTAGGAGAAGTCTAGTACAGCCTCAGTCGCGACAAAAATAAAATCCCTGCTCCTACACACAGAAACCTCCCTGACCATGCCCAGTTGGCTCCTCGTGCGTCCTGGGGCTCCATGTGTAAAAAAAGGTCATGAAGGAAACTGCCTGTTTTTCAGAGTTCACAACATCCTCTGCATGCTGATGTATGGGAAAAGAGGACTCAGGCGGTTTCCATCACATCCATTTTGGAGAGGCACAGTCTGCTGACAGCTTTCCAAACAAAGGTTCTGCTCCACAGCTCTTCATCACTGGAGGCTCTGCCAACCACCAGGATCAACCTGAACACTCAGGGCACCCCAGGGCACCCCTAGCACCTGGAATTGCTATAAATTCAGCGTTTCTGTGACCAAACACCGAAGGCAACCACTGGGCACAGGCACAAGTGCAGATGCTCTCTACATCTGAGATGCCTCCTCCCTGAGCTGCCGGAGACCCCCTGTGAGGTGACAGCCCCCAAAAGGAGACACAGGTTCATGCTGAGGTGCTGTTTCTGCCAGCACAAAGAGCAGAGGCCAGTCCAGGTGACAAAGCAGGACAGGAGGAGAACAGCACATAGCTCTCCGTGCTCTCTCACTGTGTTTTCCTCGCTTAGGGAAAGGCTGGAGATGTTTCTCCACTCTGAGGATCACCAGGGAGAAAAGCTGAGCAGACAGGCCTTAGCACTGACATTAAGCTTTTGTGAGAGTAGGATCATTTTTGGGCTGTGGGAGTGGTCAATGGGAAAGGTGATTTGTTTTGCTCTGGATGGAGAGGAAAAAGCTTTGGTTATTGGAGATTAGCACCAGGGCGAACACATTCTCCCCTGCTAGCAGTGGAGAAAGAGATCTTTTCTCCTTAACAAACCTCCCTCTGGGCAGGGATGATACAGCAGGAAGGTGTGCCATGCAGGAGATACACCAGTGGCAAAGCCTGGCTTGGCCACGGCCACCCCGAGCAGTGCACACCCTGAACAGCCATAATTCCTAACAGAAACAGACAATTCCTACATCCCATAGGCCTGGGAAAGCAGGGAAAGCATGGAGCCTTCCCCCAGCAAGCAGCTCTTCTCAAAAAGAGAACAGCAGCCCCGCACTGGAATAGACTCAGGTAAGATTTTCCAAGACCTTCTTAATGCCCAAAATTTAAAAGCTTGGCTGACCACATAAACATCTGCCTCTGCCCGGGACTTCCATGGACAAGAACCCACCATCCCTGACCCTTTGCTAGAACTCAGGTGAGATTTCTAAGACACATTAGCCCAAAATCTAAAAAGCAGCAAGAACCGCCATAAACAGCTGCTTTGCCTCCATGGGCCACCAGCCATCTGCCACCATGGACAAGAACCCACCATCCCTGAACTCTGGTGAGATTTTCCAAGACCTTCTTAGTGCCCAAAATCTAAAAGCATGGCTGACCACATAAACATCTGCCATCTGCCTCCATGGAGTTCCATGGACAAGAACCCACCATCCCTGACCCTTTGCTACAACTCAGGTGAGATTTTCCAAGACCATCTTGGTTCCCAAAATCTAAAAGCATGGCTGACCCCAAACAGCTGCTCTGCCTCCACAGACCATCTGCCATCTGCCTCTGTGGAGCTCCATGGACAAGAACTCACCATTCCTGAACTCAGGTGAGATTTTCCAGGACACTCTTGGTTCCCAAAATCTAAAAGCTTAGCTGACCCCAAACACCTGCTCTGCCTCCACAGACCATCTGCCATCTGCCTCTGTGGAGCTCCATGGACAAGAACTCACCATCCCTGAACTCGGTGAGATCTTTCCAAAGACACTCTTGGTTCCCCAAAATCCAAAAGTCTTGGCTGACCACACAAACATCTGCCACTGCCTCCATGGGCATCGCTCTGTAGCCATGGACAGACACTCCCTAAGGTAGATTCCAAGACCTCTACACTAATGCCCATAAATAAGAACTGCTTGTCGTGGACTCCATGAAAACCAATCCCTCCCTCCATGGAGCTCCATGGACAAGAACTCACCATCCTTGAACTCTGGGGAGATTCTCCAAGACACTCTTGGTTCCCAAAATCTAAAAGCATGGCTGACCACACAAACATCTGCCCTGCCTCCATGAGCGCATCTGCCTCTGGGAGTTCCATGGACAAGAACCCACCATCCCTGAACTCTGGTGAGATTTTCCAAGACCTTCTTAATGCCCAAAATTTAAAAGCTTGGCTGACCACATAAACATCTGCCATCTGCCTCTGTGGAGTCCATGGACAAGAACCTCACCATCCTTGAACTCTGGTGAGATTTTCCAAGACACTTCTTATGCCCAAAATTTAAAAGCATGGCTGACCCCATAACACTCTCGCTCACAGATCTGCCTCTGTGGAGTTCCATGGACAAGAACCACCATTCCCTGAACTCTGGTGAGATTTTCCAAGACACTCTTGGTTCCCAAAATCTAAAAGCTTGGCTGACCCACACAAACATCTGCTCTGCCTCCATGGGCCATCTGCCTCCATGGAGTTCCATGGACAAGAACCCACCATGCCCGACCCTTTGCTCAAACTCAGGTGAGATTTCCCAAGGACACCATCAACCCTCTGTTTTTCCTTTCCTGCTTTGCCTCTGTGGTGCTTGCATGAGTTCAGTCACCGCTTTTTCTGGGACTGGGCTGAGAATGCCATCAAAATGCCAGGTTCTTGGGTAACAGAGGATGGAATTTCTGATCCCAGCAGCTCTGGGCTGACTCAACCTGGCAGTAACCCAGAGGCGAAGGTCTCTTATCCTGTTATCATTTCCAGTCGCCCCGAGCCAGCCAGTCCCCCAGGATTTATTCCAACATGAAAGAATTCAGCAGCTACTGACGAGAATATGGGAAAGAAACCTTGAGCTCCCAGAAGAACAAAGACCTTAAGATGTCTCAGATCAGTTTTGTTTGAAGCCCAGGAAAGTAAAGTCACAGCGAAGTTAAGAGGCTGAAACAAAGCAGCGATGATTGGACACAAAGGCTTTGAAAGGCTGATTTCATTATCCCTGGAGAAGCCCTGGCAGTCCAAAACCTGTCACCTGCAAGGTGTCCAGCAACTGGCGCCTGAGCAATTTCCATTAAGATTCTGCTCCAGGATTGGGAATGACCAATTTTGTGGAAGAGGAGCTTTTGGACCTGGTTACCATACTTAATGCTGTCAAATAGCATGAAAAAAAAAAAAAAAAAAAAAAAGAAAACTGATGTGGTGTTCTGAAAGAAGCGGTCTGCCCTTCTTGAGTGAGTGTGGGTCCGAACAATGGTCTGCTAGTCAAGAGAGCACAACCCAGGATTCAAGCATTGCCTGCTCATGGCCCCACATGAGTGCAGAATTCCTGGTGGAAACGCAAACTGACTCAGCACTCAGGCAAGGTTACTTTCTCGCTCGGAAGGTCACAAGAGAGAACTGAAACAGGATATCTGCTGCACGCCGATCTGCTGTGCTGCGTCTTAGCTCGATCTGAGTTCCTGGTAGCAGAAAGGATTCATCCAGATGCATGGCTGGGCTAAAACGCATTATCATTAAGTAGCATGACTATCAGTCAGATAAGCTTGTCGATTCACTGCAGTACACCACTTGCCGTGCTCTCAGTTACCTCGCAACTGTGCATGTTACACGACGAGCAAAGGATACATCTCAGCGAGTCCATTCAGGATGATGCGACGGCTCTATACTGATCCAATGAGTATACATCTTCACCTTGTCCTCTCTACTTGCAAACGTCTAACCAGGACAACATTTGGCGAGACGTTATATTAATCTCCAGTGTCAATCTTCATCTGACCTGATTAGGGCAGAGGTACACATCCTTCAACCTGTCCTAGAGTGAGCAAGGAAAGCTACTTCAATCCTTTGCTATAAACTTGCTAACAGGGAACGAGTTATACGGCCTCTAAAGAGAACTAAGAGGACACTTAAATGCCAGGCCATCAGCTACTTGTTACATAGGGCAGACAAAGCCTCCTCTTGATGACCACGATCATGAAGATCTTCACCTTTTATAAGTTCTGCACTATTAAAATTGGCCTTAATGTCTTCAAATGATCTTACAGATGCTCCCCCCAGCTCTCGTTGTTCCATATTGGGGCTCCTGAGGCAGCGAAGGTGTCCTTTGGATTGTGGCTCATGAGAGGAATTGTTTTAGTCTAGAAGATGGTGAGAATGGTAGTTTTCAGTGCTTTACTATAGAACATCAAGAATACAGACGCATGAAAACATAGAAACTAAAAATCTCAAGGCATCAACCATGTTAGAAATGTCCTGTGGAAAATCCTTCCCAGTGCCAGGAAAGTTTCTGGGGGGAGGTTAACAGAGTCTGGAGAACCTCTTGCCACTAGTCCTGGAAACCTGGATCTGTCACACTGCACAGGCAGGTTAAACCCGAGGGGAAGGGCAGGGAGGGATAGGTATTCCTCACCAGAACGTTGTACTGGGAGACGGAGATGTTGTTGGGGTGCACGGTGAGGCGGACGCACTGCTTCATCTCCGAGGCGAATCTGCGCGGCTCGCTGGAGCGCTCGCACCGCTCCTTCCTCGTGCAGCTGGGGAAACAGAACACACAGGGAGGGGCAGAGTGAGCACAGAGCCAGGCTGGCACGGTGGGACAGCTCTGGTTGGGAGAGGCAGTTATTGAAGGTAGAAAGCAGATTTCGCTCTTTCGGAAGCACAATGGAAAATGTCTAAGCGCCCTGTCTTGTGGCTCATGGATCACAGAGAAATGTCCTGGGAGATAGCACCCACAAGGATCATCGAGTCCCTACTTCACCTGCCCTGCACAGACATGCCCCAAAACGTCCCACGTGAGTGAATCCTGAGAGCATTAACTCTGGTGTGGTGATGCCTAAACCCTGCTCAACCAAACCAGACTCTGGACAGAATCAGAGAATGCCAAATCAGTTCTGTTATTGCAGGGCCTCAGCCTTATCAGGAGCATCCACACCCACAATGGAACATGGCTCACAGTGTTCACCCTTTTCACTGTCGTCCATTTGGGCTGAACCCTCCAATTGCAGCTCAGCCAATGCCAGTCATAAACTCCAACTTGCTCCCCCAATTCTCTGGTTGTTCCATCTCTTGGGGCCTGGCCCAGGGAGTGTCCTGAGTTTGGGGTGGAGAGGAATTGGTTTTGTCGAAAATTGGAGAGCAGGAAGCTCAGCACTGTCTGTGGACTCTGGAGTTAAGCACTGAAGAATCACAGGGGTATAGAGGATGTGGAAAAGAGAAATTCTGAAATCTGAGCACACTCGCAGCCCTTATTGTCAAGCACTGGGGAGTTCAAGACATGTGAGAGGAAGGAGGTAATGGTGAAAACCCCATCCGAGCTGCAGAAATTCTCTGTCTCCCCACCCGCACAGCAGGTCCAGCACAACTTCCCCTTAGGCCAGACCCCCAGCCCTTAAAACTCTCCTGTCCAAGGGCTGTGGGACACCTCAGGCAGGGCTGTCCTTGCAGAGAAGCTCTGCTCAGCCCATGCTTTTTATCCCTGCTGAGAATTCTGCATATCTGTGGTGCTGCTGGTACCTCTCCACTGGGATGGGACCACCCCCACAAGCAGCTGTCCTTGCAGGTTAAGGAGTTTTTTACATTTGAAAATGCCTGACTAGAGTGCTGAGGGTTGAATCCCAAAAATTCCGGTGTTCCAGACACGTGACAGTTCAGTGACAGCGGTGGGTGCACACACCTGGGCTGCAGAAATACACAAAGTTTACAGCACCTGAAGTTCACAGCACAAAGTTCAAAGCACCACCAACTGTCGATGCTTTCAGTCCTCACCTCACCTCTGTGGAGCAAACACAGCCCAGAAAAGCAGATTGGTGCCTGTTTGCCCCGTTTCCCCCCAGATTTGCCCCTCTTTAGGGTGAACCACATCTGTATTTCACTCCACGCCAAGGCTGTGGTTTCGAGGAAGGCGTCCGCCAGGAAACCCACAGGGGGGGGGGTTAATCCAAAAGACAGCTCCAGCTCACATGCCAATTACTTTGCCATTAAGTTAATGTTATGAACTTCACAGGGTGTCTTCAATGGATTTTGTTAAGCACTGCTATTACCCCCCATTAAAGCCAGCTATAAAGACTAAGGTGGATTTAAATTATGCACTGGCTCCCAGACTTCTGAGCGCACTTGTAGAGAACAGGAGGGGCCGCTGAGCTCCAGATCCCCCTCAGCACCCCTGCTCCTTGGAGCACAACTGGAACCCATGGGCATGGATTTGCAGATGAAAAAGGGACATGGAAACACATGGAAAAAACCAATATGTTTTAATCCTAAATGTTACAAAGCTTGGGGCAGTCCTAAAACTTTAGGGATTGGATCTTCTCGGTGACGACACTACATAAAGTGAAAATCCCAATTCAACTCCAATTTCTCCACATTTTGGAGAAGCAATGTATTCAATTGCTCTGTATAGGGGATCTCACCATCCTCGACACACTCCGGTTGCTCTTGCAGGTTTCAGAGAACAAAAGCAGCACTGCAGCTTCTGCCTCCGCCCCCAGAGCCCCATCCCATTAAATCTCCTCGGCACGCCACGGTGCTGGATCAGGAATTTTTAAATGGGCATTCTCCCAGAGGATTGGTACACAATAGCCCGTTAAATCCCCAAACTCTAAGTCCCCATAAGGTGGCACGAAAGCCAAACAGGCAAAGTCTGACCTGAGATTTTTCCAAGCACTTCCATAAATAAACACCACAGCAATCCCATTAAAGCCTGCAGGGTGTGGGAATCCTCTCCGGGAATAGCTTGGAAGGAAAAACCTTTGGGCTCGGTATCAAAACACAAGGCCCCAAATCTCAAGATGCTGTTACATCCCATATTCCTCAGCTGCAGCAAACAAAATAATCTGCGATTTTTTTTAAAATGAACAGCGCAGATATTCCAAACTCAAGTTCAAAACCAACGGATATGGATTAAGCACCCAGGGATGTGGTTTGTATTCCCAATCCCACCACTGAGCAGGAACATAATAATCCACATTTCACCTTGCTGTTTACAGGTTACACACATTTAAAACATGAAACTTTTCAGACCAAAAACTCACTCTGTATTAGAGGCCTTGCAGCCTTAATATCTGCCATAAGGTGAAAATAATGTCACCCAAAGAATGAATTTATGAAAAACCAAACCAAACTAAAGCCTGGGTTTAATAAAATGTACAGCTGCTGTTCAGGGTCTCAGGAATCAGGATTCGCCAGAAACTTCAAAAAGACAAGCAGCTCTGTACTTCCAGATCTGCTCCCGCACTCACTCACGCGCCAGCCGACTTTAATTACAGATCACAGTTATTAGTCCTTTTTTCCATGGTGACCCAATTACCGCCCTTCCTAACTTTTACTTTACTGTCTGACTTTCCAGTGCCAATCTCAGCTGGAAAAGCCCTGAATATCTGTGCCTGGTGCTGAGTGGGATGATGGGAGAGTTCTGCTGAGCATGACCAAAAAGCTGGGACTCTGGTCAGGGTTCAGGGCTCAAGGCTCTGCAAAGCAGCATCACAGCAGCAAAATTCACCCCAGGGAAGTGATCAGACTGCTTCAGCAATCACATCACGGGAATGGAAACACTGTCTGGGATATTGAGGTTTTCATGAAAAAGGAGCAATGGGGGCTCTCTCAGAGCCTTTTCCCATGGTTCTCCTCTCCTCTCCCAGACCCCCTTATCTGTTCTCCTGGCCTGGCTGGGTGTTTGGAGCACCCTGGGACAGTGGGAGAAGTACCCTGCCCATGCAGGGGTTTGGAACTGGATGATCATTGAGATCTTTCCCCATCAGGCAATCTCTGTGCTCTATGTTCTATTCCATGATTTAATATTTTAAAAAGTGTGTTTTAACATGCTTTGAATGAAGAGCAGATCCAGAAGAACTGGCTTATCCAAGCAGAAAAAAAAGGTCCCTCCTCATGAGAGTTGGCACTGGATGATATTTATGATTCCACTAAACCAAACCATTCTGTGACTTACACATTAGGTTCTGCATAAAAGACCCTGATAAAAGCAACCTTCCCTCCAAGCTTTCCTCTGCACCACCAAAAAGCCACCCTTCCCAAAGAAGGGGAGAAACAGCACAGAAAATGTTCCAACATGTCAGAGAAAGAGTTTCCCTCCAGCACCAGTCTCAGATCCCTGGGTGGCAGAGTCTGAGATGCAGAAACAAAAGTGACAAAAGATCTGGCCTCTGGCCCCAACTCATCAGCAAACTGAAAAAGAAAGGAAATGAATTTAAATTACAATGAAACTCCGACACAGTGCCATGCCTCATGAAAGGTCACCTGGAAGGCCATGCCAAATCTGAGGTGATCAAGAACCATACCCCACGCCAAACTCATACTTATTCTTGTTCTCTGTGAGCAGATCAGGTCTATTGGGCCCTGGAGAGCCCTGTTGCCTCTCACCTGCGTGACTCGATTGTACTTTAGCAGAAAAATAAAGCCCTCTTTGCTGGCAATTTTTGCTTAATTAAATACCTGTACCTCCAACACTGAGTGTGCCAATTATGCTGAGATCACTTCCCACTCAACATTCCCTAATTCCCTGCTGTCCACGCTACAATTAGCTGACGTGCACCTCCCACCCAGGGGCATCACACTCCACTTCAGGCACCTGAAAGAGCATCTCCCACCCCTGGACTTGTTTTGATTATTGATTCATACACTTCTCCATGTGCCTTAACAGCTGCTATTTCATTTTCAGAAGTGTCTTTAACAATTCTGAGTGTCCTGCTCTGTCCAAAACCATCAGCACGAACACTGAACACCACTGAACCATTAGGAGTTATTTCCTCCCGATCCCAGTAAGAATCAAACACCCCTGGCGCTCACCCACTGCTCACCAGCCACCAAAACCAATTACTAATAAACGTTCAATTAATACTTTCCTTCTCTCACATCTCTCCTCCAAGAATCTCAGAGGGCTTTGCCTGGAGCTAATTAAACTTAAAGATGACTCCATGAGGTTGGAATTGGCAAGCAGAGACAGAAAAGTGGGCACAGGAAGAGGAGAAAGAAGAGAAAGGAGAGAGACGAGAGAGAGATGGAAGGGGGAAGGAAGGGAGGGGAGGAGAGGGGAGGGTAGTGGGAGGGAGGGGAGGAGGAGAGGGAGGGGAGGGGGAGGGGAGGGAGGGAGGAGGGAGGGAAGGGTGAGGGAGGGGGGGGAGGGAGGAGGAGAGCGGAGGAGGAGGAGGGAGGGGAGGGAGGGGGAGGAGGGAGGGAGGTGGGGGAGGGGAGGGGAGTGAGAGGGAGGGGAGGGAGGAGGGGAGGGGGGGAGGGGAGTGGGGGAGGGGAGGAGGGAGGGGAGGGAGGGGAGGGTGAGGGGGTAGGGGATGGAGGGAAAGGAGGTGGAGGGGAGGGAGGAGGGGAGGAAGGGAGGAGGAGGAGAGGAGAAGAGAAGGAAGGAGAGGAGAGAAGAGAAGAAGAGTAGGAGGAAGAAGAAAGAAGGAGAGGAAGGAGAGGAGACGGAAGAGCAGAAGGAAAAGAAAGACGAGAGGAAAGGAGAGGAAGGAGGAGAAGAGGAAGAAAAGAAGAAGGAGACGAGAGGAGAGGAGAGAGAGGAGAGAGAGGAGAGAGAGGAGAGGAGAGAGAGGAGAGGGGAGAGAGAGCAGAGGAGAGAGAGGAGAGGAGAGGAGAGGAAAGGAAGAGGAGAGGAGAGGAAGGAGAAGAGAGGAAGGAGAAGAGAAGGAGAGGCCCAGTCCTGCTGAGGATGAGAGAGTCGTTGGACACCATGATGATCAGGTTAAAATCCTAAAGTGAAACCTAAATCTTATAACATATCCTGCAAGGAGACAGGCCCACTCCACCTCTGGAGGAATGGGAAGGGATCTTCTGCCTTGCTGGAGCTTGGTCAAACCAAGCCCAGACTCTCAGTGAAGACACATTTTCATCACCCCATTGCAGACAGAAAACCCCAAAACAACGTCCTACACACCCAACCCCCTCCCCAGACCCCTAAAAATGATCTTAATTTTTCCCCTGACTGAGCCTTGCTTGCTCGTAACCATAACTGTTGAAAAAGGAGAAGATTTGGATTCTGTATTAATTTTTTTCCATAATTTTCCAAGGAGCAGACTAAAATATCCAACTTTTTTAATGTGAGACCCAAAAAGTCAGTTTCGCAATGAAAAGGCCTTATCTGCAATTCTGTAATAAAGCCCCATCCCATTCAAACAAAAGATAGTGAATTGGATGACAGAAATCAACTCAGAACAGACGCATGGGCCTTTACAACGGCAAATGAGCACACAGCAATTTTTTTTGTTCAGGGAAAAAAGACCATAGAATTTGTAATTCCCAGAAATAATTAAAAGAAATTAATCCTTTATGGAGAAGACCTCAGACCTTTGATGCCACACAACTTTTATTTCAAAGGAAAAATACCAGTAAAAAAACCCTTACCAGAAAAAAAAATCCAAAAAAGAATCGTTGGAGAAGCCCACCATTCTGTGGCACAGCATTTCTGTTAATTCAGGGTGTTCAGGTGGGTGATCAGGAAAGGAGAAGGACATGAAAAATCAGTGTTTGATGGCAAAACTCAGAGACAGCTCCATGGTTTGGGTCATCTCAAATGACCACCATCCAAATGACAACCCATTTTTTTTTTTTTTTTTTTTTTTTTTTTTTATTTTTTTTTTTTTTTTTTTTTTTTTTTTTTTTTTTTTATTTTTTTTTTTTTTTTTTTTGTTTTTTTTTTTTTTTTTTTTTTTTTTTTTTTATTTATTTTTTTTTTTGTTTATTTTTTTTTTTTTTTTTTTTGTTTTTTTTTTTTTTTTATTTTTTATTTTCTTTTTTTTTTTTTTTTTTTTTTTTTTTTTTTTTTTTTTTTTTTTTTTTTTTTTTTTTTTTTTTTTTTTTCTTTTTTTTCTTTTTTTTTTTTTTTTTTTTTTTTTTTTTATTTGTTTTTTTTTTATTTTTTTTTTTTTTTTTTTTTTTTTTTTTTTTTATTTTATTTTTTATTTCCACACCGCCAAACAGGTGATTATGCGGAATCACAGTTTGCAAAAGGTTTGACATTTCAGCTTTGCTCGGATTCCAAGCACTGACATTTACCTGCAGGGATGAATCTCAAACACCCTCGATGATCCATCCATCCCCCACTTTCCCTCACACCCTTCCCCCGTGTTGCAACCTCCAGGCACACCAGCAAAGGAGAGGTCATGGCAGGAGGGATAATTTGACTGGGATATTTGGCTCACCCCTAATTTTTGCTCAACCTGCACATCGAGAATTTGGGTGCAGGTCAGCTCCTCGGTCCCCACTGGCCAAAACAGTAGTTCTCCATCCCACTCCTCACCTCTTCCCAGCTGTGTGTTTTCAGCTTGGGCACAGTTCCCACTCTTTTTCTCATCTCTCTTTAGTTCTTCCCTTTAAAATTCAACCTGTTCCTTTCTTTTTTCCTCAGATTATCCATTGGCCTCCTTCACTCTCACCACCTCATCCTGTGCTCCCCTTTCTGGGTATGTTGGATAGAAAAATCCAAGAATTCAGGTTGAGGCTAGAGAGGATGTAGGGAAACTCTCCAGAAAAATCGAATTAGGTTCAGTTGAAACCCTGCAGCACACCAGATGATCCCAGAGCATGACAGGGTCAAAGACAACGACTTTTCCTTCCTCCCATCTTCTCACCTCAGGAAATCTGAATTCCCACCCACAAAAACGACAAATCAACAAAATTTGGGAACGCTGAAGTCCGACAGGGGGTCACATGTCCAGCAGCAGCTTCTCCTTGTATTTGGGAGCCCCAATCCCGGCAATTTCTGCCAGGTGGATGGAACAGTGAGACTACCCCTGCCCAGAGGCAGGGGTGCACTGAGGGGTTTTATAGAGTCCTCACAACCCAAAACAAGTCTGAGGATCTTTAACAAATGAAAATAACACAGTACGGATTTTTATCAAATCTGGATCTCGTAACAACACCAACTTCACCCAGGGCCAGCTGGGGAGCACAGAGCCTGCAGATGACAGGACATTTCTGGCATCGCCTGCAGCCCTTGGGATTCCCCGAATCTCTCACAAAGTTCTGCCAGAGGGCACGTCCCCCAGAACCATCACGATAAATACCTCGATCACTCTCACACGAAGCACCCTCGCACATCCAAACACCCGGGGCTCCCGCGAAGCAGGCGGGCTGAGATGTTTTGGAGCGAATCAGCAGAGGGAGCTCGCGGAAGCCAATGATCAAACCCCGGGAGGCATCTCCATCCGGGCCGGTCAGGATACCGAGACAGGGACTGCCAGGACAAGATCGTGGCTCTGGGACCACAACACTGAGGATGAGCTGTGGGAAGCTCTGGGAGCACGGGGGATGCTGGAGATGCACATGATAACATGGGCTGGGTGAGTGTGAGGGCGTTTCTGCTGGCACAGCCTCGAGCTGTGATCCCAGCACCCACACTGAGGTGTCCTCTGTGTGACACCGGGGCTCTGCAGGCTGGCATTGAGTGGCACTGGCACAAATCCAGCAGAGACAAAATGTGGATGGGGGATATTCCCTCGCTTTTTGCCCAGGTTGGTGTTATACACCAAAGGTGCACACTCTCAGTGCATCCAGTCCTGTGGAGCAGCAAGAAATTCCTGCACATCTGGACAATCCTATGTTTTCTATGATTTCACCCTGCTCCTCCCAGATTTAGGTCTGGATGCTCAGCTCCTTGTCTCAATTCCTGATCTTTACTGCCTTCAGCTGTTCCACTTTGCTTCTGGTCTGTCTCCTTCTCCTGAAGTGGTACAGCACAGAAAAATACCTCATCTCCAAGGATGCTCCCCCATCCACAAATTCCTGCACTTTTTTCTTTCCCTTTTCTAAAAAACTTTCTCAGTAGTTTCAAGAGCACCTGTGGCTCTTTGCAGGGACTTACTGTAAAAAACCTTGACCCTGCTCTCACCCCATGACATACAGAGAGGACGCTGCCAATTTTTGTCCTTGGCTTTGTGAAAATTTACCATAAAATTTGCCTCTGGGGATCCTCAGACCACAGAAAATGAGGTGATGTGAACTGTCACCATCATCTGTGCTCTCCCTGAGCTGCCTGTGCTCTCCACTGCAATCCCAAAACAAGGTCCCAGGTGGTTGTCACCACTTTCAGGTCCCACTGAGTTATCAGTCATGTCTGCTTTCCAAGGCAGGTGCCAGAAACTCTTTCCTTCGTTGGACATCAGTTCCAGGCCAGGCTGTCATCAACCAGCAAACAAAAACAGCAGTGGAAGCTGGAGACAGCACAAGAGACAGAGATTTACCTGCAGAGTGGCTTTCAGGGCACTTGCAGCTTGTGTCAACCTCAGCAGCTGCTGCTCTGCAGGATTGGAACCAAAGGATGTGTGACTGTCACACATCTGATCCCTGGGGCCATCCAGTCCTCACATCCTGGTTTAAAACACATAGAATGCAGAGAAAACACTGGAAAAGTTGTTAAATCTGGCAGAGCAGGTGGGCAGCAGAGCTGAGTGCTGGCAGCAAAATGAGTTTGGTGAAGGGTGTGGGGTGTTGGTGCCCCAAGGTGGGTGAGTGTGCACAAGGTACTCACTGTGACCCACTGCCAGGTTTGCTTTGGCCTGATTGAGTAATGGATTTTTCAGGTGAGGAGGAAAATAATACAATTATAAGATGGTTTGGGTTGGAAGGGACCTGAGAAATTATCTCATTTCACCCCTACCACAGGCTGGGACATCTTCCACTATCCCAGGTTGCTCCAAACCCCATCCAGCCTGACCTTAAATATCTCCAGGGATCCAGGGGCAGCCACAGCTTCTCTGGGCACCCTGTGCCAGGATCTCACCACCCTAACAGGCAACAATTCCTTCCCAATATCTGATCTAAACCTCTCACCCTTCAGCTTAAGGCCATTCCCCCTTGTCCCATCTCTCCATGCC